>CABFOW010008328.1:0-18652 GCA_902141385.1 Timema californicum | reverse complement strand
ACAATCACCCTACCATTACACATTAGCGTAAGTGCGTACAACCCTAACGAGTAGTAAGACGCGGTGCTAATAATAATAATAATATACTAGAACACGCAATCCGATCCGATTGTAACAATAACCTTAGAGGTTGGGTAGTATTAAACCTAAGGATATGTAAGTGAAAGATATATTGCGTAATAGGTGAAGTCCTTGAAAATGAATCATTTATTAACTATTTTAATATAATATGAACAACAAATAGCAGGGGAAAATCCCTAAAACATACAGAAAAGGTCGAGATCCCTACAGCAAAGTTTCATTTTAAGAATGCGCAAAATAATATAATGATTACCTTCATTAAATTTAAGTTAACAATATCGTAAGTTAAATACGTAATTATATGTCAAGAAAGTACAATACAATTTTTTTTCATATTACACTTCTCTGAAATCCTCATTTTTCTACATGAAATATAAATCGATTTAATTATTGTTTTCAGCTCTCAAACATGATTAAATATCGATATAAATAATATGCCTTTCATCGGCTCAACCTAAACATAAATAATATCAAAATTGTTTATTATTGATCTTAACATTGATTAGTACACATTTAGTTATCCTAGTCTAAATACCACTTTTTTATAATGAAAGTAAATATGGTGATTTCCAATAATCTCCTCACTAGCGCTATTAGCGTCTAATAAACTAAGTCCAAAAAATACTTCCTATAAACAACATAATCACCTGCGCTATTGTCTATCTAGCGTCCAATAAACTAAGTTTAAATAGAGTTCTCAGTTATTGTTTCGCTTGCGTTATCAGCGTTCAACTCCCTAACTATTATCTCATAACATTGAACCCAAGTTTTAACACTAAGACAAAATAAAAGTTCCAAGACATAACATTTGACCAAGAAAATGCTGTTGATATTCTTCTACAAAAGTTAGATATATATTTAATGTGCCAAAAAGGCCTTTGATATTCCTATATTTTGAAAACTATCTGAAGTCTCAGCTTAGTCATATCCGACCAGAGTCTTATAATTTTGGTTTTATAAAATAAACGAATAATATTTAATCAAAAGGAATTTAGGAGAAAAAAAAAATTGTCTAAAGAGAATTTTGCTTACATTTTAATTCCTAATCTCTGAAGCCTTAGCTTCACCCTGCTATTGCTGAAGCCAGTCCAAGAGTGCTCTTCCAATTGCACAACCAGTCTTATATATGGTTTGGCACAGCTCACTGAACACAAGGGGAAGGGAGGCACATCAAAAAAGTAAACAAGGGGAGGGATCCACACACAACATAGGCTTCCACACTATTCTAGAATAATTGAGAATTAACTGGACACTGGTCGAAGAGTCTCTTCTTTCTTCCGAAGTTCTTTGGCCTGGGATATCTTGTGTTGTATGCATGCGTCGGTGCCGCCTCAGTGTCTCGTAGCTTGTTGTCGCGGCCGGGCGTGTTAGTTGTGGCGGGGAGTGTAGAGTCCGTAGCTGGGTCAACAGCAGTCGATGTCCGAGTAATGGGCTAAGTCTATGGTTTATTCACTTAGTCAGCTTGGACTTGCAACTAACGCGAGAATTTGAACCCTATTCTTCCTATTCCAAAATCCTAATTAGCAGGGTCCAAATACAAAATAAAATATACAACAAAAGGCGGATAAGATTGCGTGTTGTTAGACATGAATACTAAGAAGATCTGGATATGTAAACTATACCCAGAACACACAATCTGATCCGATTGCGGAAACTGCCCCACGGTCACCCTCAATACAAAAAAAAAAGTCCTCCTAACAATTTACCTAACAGAAAGCCTTAAAAGTTGGGTAGTAAGGATATGTAAATTAAAGATATATTGCTTAAAATGCACACTTGTCATTCATTATGACGAGTGATGGCTAATTCATATTTCCTTTGACACCGCCATAGACTGTAATGTTTAAACAAATATCTTTATTTTGAAGTAGCCTATTACTTATAAACTTAATGTGCAAATGGTTTATCATATTACAATATCATGTGGCTGTCCACCATGACACAATTGACCATGTGTTTCAATGGTGCCAACATAACGTAAAAACACTATGCATAATCTACCTAGACTTAATCAATTATATGATGGAGTAATGTGAAGAGATTGATGTCCAAAACTTTTCAATTATTTATCAAGGTCGTGTTCTGTTTTGAATTATCTCAATAATATAATTTATTGTTATGCACATAACAATTTTTAAAAAATCTATATAGTTTTGAAACAAATTTTCCTAACAAAAACAAACCAAATAGTTATTGTATTTAATTTGTTATTTTATATTACATAGTCAAAAGCATTTAGTTTGAATTATTTAAAAATTATATCACACATCAATAGCAATATTTTATTAAATAACAAAACAATAAAGCTTTATATTTAAACCTATTCTAATAATTTTATTTCTTACAGAAACATCAAGGAAACCTAAACTTGCCTCATCTACCAGTACAGGCCAAGGGAGGAAGTAAATGTTGGGAACACGGAGGAACCCGGGCGAGGAAGACATGTAAAGAAAAAGAGTGCTCTAAACAAGCTCTGGGGGGAGGTAGATGTATTAAACATGGAGGTACCCAAAATAGGAAGCTTTGTAAAGAAGAAGGTTGCTCTAAACAGGCTAAGGGAGGAGGTAAATGTATTAAACACGGAGGGACTCGTGCTATAAAGAAATGTAAAGAAGAAGGGTGCCCCGAAAAGGCTTTGGGGGGAGGTAAATGTGTCAAACACGGAGGGACACAAAAAAGAAAGACCTGTAACGAAGAAAGTTGCTCTAAACAAGCTAAGGTAGGAGGTAAATGTATCAAACACGGAGGGAATATGAAGACATGTAATGAAGAAAGATGCTCTAAACAAGCTAAGGTAGGAGGTAAATGTATCAAACATGGAGGAAGCCAAAATAGGAAGACATGTAAAGAAGAAGGTTGTTCTAAATACGCTAAGATAGGAGGTAAATGTATGAAACATGGAGGAACCCAAAATAAGAAGACATGTAAAGAAGAACAGTGCTCCAAACAGGCTTTGGGGGGAGGTAAATGTATTAAACACGGAGGGACCGTAAAAAGGAAGATATGTAAAGAAGAAAGTTGCTCTAAACAAGCTAAAGTAGGAGATAAATGTATCAAACACGGAGGAACCCAAAATAAGGAGATATGTAAAGAAGAATGTTACTCTAAACTTTTTCTGCAGTGAGGTAAATATATTAAACTTGGAGGAACCTGGGCTAGGTAGGAATGTAAAACTGGCCTAACACGATCAATAATATTGGCAATACCTTATCATATTATCAATAATATTCACCGTGTAAGGTGAAAACTGGATTGACGGTCAATATTGATGGATCATTGATTTGTACTGTGGCTAAAAACTATCTTCACCACCAACCCCCGCCGCCTAAAAAAGGTGTATACACACTTACCCCGTTTAGCCGGGAAATCAGCGCCCTGTATGTATCCTCCACGCACGTCACCACAGAACACTGTTCATCGTTCAAGTTGGCGAGAAAACTTGAATGAAGACACGAAATGCCATGTGACCTTGTTCGCTTATCCCCGAGTTGATGACGCTGCGCAGGCGCTAAAGCTTGGGGGAACGAGCGACAAGTGCTATCACGTGTGTCTTCCTAACCCCTCACAGTCATCCTCTCGACGTTGTGCGCAGGCGTCGATGAGAGGGCCGTTTCTGACTAGCTAATGATGACTTCATTGTTATATGTGAAATATAAGCTGGGACCCAGAACGAAACGATTATTCTTTGATTTAATTAGTATTAATAAACTTACAACATGTAAGTGTGCATTATTTTGGAAAAGGTTTTTTTATAAAAAAAAATTATTCGAAAACTGTGGAACTACAAATTTCTTTCTAAATTATGTAGGGATCAAATTTGATAATGTTTCGGCATATGTCTTTATTAATTTTTTTTACTACACCTAATTTCTTAGTTGAGGGAACTACAGGTCTTATGGAGTAAAGATTTATCTTCGCTCTCTCTCTGTTACCTGTTGCCAAACCTTTTAGCTTTCGGCTGTTGGGAAGTGAGGAGGGAGGGTTTACTGGAAATCCCTAATTGGAAACAATGCGGTATGCGGAGGTTGGACGGGGGGTGTCAATTGACAGGCAAAAACATTTCCTATTGGTTTACAAATTTTTATAGAAACACTAGCTATTCCCACAATCGTATTTTTTTTCGAGATTGAAGTATATTAGCTTTTTCTATTCCCCACGTAATTATGCTTAAAACTATTTTAAGTATAAAGCTTTTTTTTAACATAGTTAATAAACAAACAAATATATTACAACATGCATTTTATACTACATGCTATAAATTACATTCTTGCTTGTTCTTAATCAGAAAATTAGAAAGCTCTCTATCAATATCAATCAAAGCTTTAATTTTCTCTGAGGTAAGTAATTCACTGTTACGGTAAAGTGACTGTACCTTTCTGCTAATTTCTGCTTGAGTAAAAGTGACATATTTATCCAAACGCTTCATTTGAGTGCAGCTATTTCCTTTTTTGATTGGTGTCAGAAAATTTCCCTTATTTTAGACTTATTTTGGTTATTATGTCTAAAATCAGTGCTGATCATAATTATTGCAAAAAATATTTTACCAAACTTACCACATAAAATTACACGAAAGAAGTGTAATTTATTGCTGCTAGTATAACGTACCCTATTTACAGCATAGGCCTTGAATAATTACAAATTTAGTTAACACACATGTAGAAATCAAAGTTTAAAAGTTTCCTGAAAAACTCCAATAAACTTTGTGATGTGGAATTATACATCACAATAATTTATTATTCACATATATATTAAAAACTACGATATAAATGAGAGTGGGTAGTAAGATTTATTTGTGTTAATTTGTTAAGTTGCAAGGTATGGCTACATCTTCCTACGCCTCTGTTTAAAGAGACAATGCAGTTTTGTGAACAGAAACGCACCTGGATGACCACACCTTTTTCCTTCCTGACGAGTAGCCTTGTAGGTGGAGTCTATGACATCTTAGTCTATGTTCTAAATCTCACGTGTCGGGGATTGTCGTATATATGACGTAATAGTCGGGCTTTTAAATTAAAATCTACAACGTGTGAAATATCTAACAAAAAAACGGTCTATCTACTTAAAATAAAAAACTATAAAACATCAGAATTTTTAATTTCTAAAATAAGACATCATCCCTTTTTAGTTATTATAATACAGAATAGCAAACTTGGATCTAATTCAATCTTCAAATCAAATGTCACCCTAATGGCGGCGAACAAACATTGATAATATATCAGGCCAGCTCTTTGTATGTTACAAATTCAGGTCTTTAAAAAAAAATGTTTTTGCAAAAAAACAGCTTTGCTGGGGGTTTTCTGACCCTGCTGAGAGGTGAATATAATATGTGGATTTATAGCAACCATCAGTCTGATAGCAGCCATTGAAAGGTGAATATAAGAGGTGGATTTATAGCAACCATCAGTCTGATAGCAGCCTCTGAAAGATGAATAAGTGAGTGGGATTCTCACGACTGTCATCGTTCCTAAATCTCGCAGCAAGGTCAGTCCTCAGTCCAGGATATTTGGTCTGATACCCACCCCTCTATGACTCAACCATTGGCGTCGCACTGCTTGCATTTGATTGAGAATATGTAATTATTTTATTTAATGTGTAACACCCACAGATAATCGGGAAGCGTGTGTAAAGAACAAAAGAACAACCAAGGGATCACAAGAGAAAACATAGTTTTATTTTGAATTAAGTCAAATATAAAGGTAATAATGATACATCATATATATTTCAACAATGGCATAGAGAGCCATTTTGTAGTCTGGCAATAAACATCAATTCAAGGTGATTCAAACTATATACATGAAATCGCGAAGCCATAACATTTACTTTAAATATCGATATATAATAAATAATGTACCCGGCCAAAGCAGACCCAAGGATAGTAAGATAAAGTGGTTAAATCTATGATATATAAGTCTCAACAATTGTTGAATCCTATACCTAAGTAATAATGGATAATTTAATTTTATAATTTACTTTGAAGTGCATAAATATGGTTCGTAAACCGCCGTTAGAAACTATACAAACTAACACGATATCCTAATTTTAATTTAAATATATACAATAACCCACGCAATTAGAGCGTGCATACATTATTTTAATAACGTCCCTGAAACTTGTAAAAATATCGATGTAATCGCTTAACTGAACTAAGTGAAGATGAGAGCGCGCCACAAGTACGCAATGAGTACTAACGCAAATCATGGATTCCCCTTAAAAACAAATATAATTGACTCGCGGTTCATCCGCGTCAAACCCCACCAGAAAAACCATCTATGAAATATGATTACAATAAAGAAAGCCCAAACAATAATTTTGAGAAGTATCCCTCCCCATTATTTACATCCGAACAGAAATTTTGAATAAGGTTTCCTAGCGCTAGTTTATATCGGCGCCCTCACCTTTGTGCAAGCCAGTGGTACAATAAGTGACGAGGTAAACAAGACAAGCAATTATATAATAGAGACAACCTACACTTGTTCTCGGAGGAGAGAGAAAGCAGGGTGGAAACAAAGAACAAAAGGAAGGGAGAAGACTAGCGCTCTCGAATCTTAGCGGTCAGTCCAGTAACTACTCNTATTTACATCGGAACAGAATTTTGAATAAAGTTCCCTAGCCCTAGTTTATATCGGCGCCCTCACCTCTGTGCAAACCAGTGGTACAATGAGTGACGAGGTAAACTATACCGGCCATTATATAGTAAATAGAGACTACACATGTTCTCAGAGGAGGGGGAAAGCAGGGTGGAAACAAAGAACAAAAGGAAGGGAGAAGACTAGCGCTCTCGAAGCTTAGCGGTCAGTTCAGTAACCACTAGAAGTTTACAGAACATCCCAGATGGCGGAACTGGAAACGATCTTGGTCAAGTTAAGTCCTTGTTTGTTGTGGGCCGGGCTTCGATGACGAGCGAGGCGCTGACCAGCGTCTCGTTTCAGTCGAAATTGTTCAAGCCACGGGAGAGGATGTCTTAGTGTGTGTTAGTGTGTGTTAGTGCTCCATCAGACGGAGAGAAGCCAGGCCGGTGGTGGTGAGTGTTGTAATTCCATATTACTGGGTGGTATGCGTTAGACGTTGTTATTCGTTGTAACATCGTTACAAATGTTTACAAAAATATTCTTGTAATTATTTAAATGTAACTCAAGCATCAGTGGGTTTGACAAAAAAATATCCCAATCATGGAGTGACCTTAACATCCATGCAAGACGTGCAACAGTCCATCTAATCCCATTGCTATAGCTAGTGTGGTTCTTATTTGTGACGTCATAGATATCGGGGGCGGGGGAGGGGGTGCCTACACATCTTTCAACCCGGTACACACGACATAAAGTTGTACGAGAAGTTGCAGCCTGAAGATGGCATCGTGTGTACAAGATCTGCTTTGCACAACTTATTGTATACAATTTCACGAAATAGAACTCGTCCTGTATCAACCATTTTTCTTGTACATCTTTTGAGTTGAAAACACGAAAACTTTTGGCTGCTAGAGCTACTTTTTTTTAAAGGAGTGACTGTAATACAAACATCTAAAGGCTTGAAAATCAAATAATTATGATTGAAGGAGGTTAAACCCCAAATATAAAGATTTTCAATTGCTATTTTTTTTTCAGAAAAAAAGTCATTTTAATAATATTTAGGAATGATTAAGAAATTATTTACATTAAATATCAATATTTTCCCAAACATTGAATCATTATTTTTCCATAAAAAGGGCAAAAACGCCATGTTTTCCCCAAATATTTTATTCAATCACAAATTCCGTGTGAACAATCACTGGCTAAAATTTGTCTGCAAGCCATGTGACCAAGATATTGTATAATAAGTTGTATCGTGTGTACCGGGCTTTAGAGTTTTGTGGAGTTTATTGTATCAGGTCCTTTTGTTTGATGTGTATCAGTGAAAGTTAACAAACGAAAGTTTATAGGTATATGTCTATAGTAAGTAATAATACAATAATGTAAATCTCAGAACAGAAGGACGTCCAAAGCCACAACAAACATAAAAAAAACTTCAAATAGCTTCTTGAAGCATGAATTATTATTTTGTAATCCAGGAGCTCCCCGTCCAATCTTTCCTGATAATTTGGTCGCGAGACGCTACGTTGTCCATCAATACAGTCGCCTTACGAGCGGAGACCAGTCTAATTAACACCCCTTCCTTTACCAAAGATCACAAACTAAACAAGAGAAGATTCACAATTATCTTTGTCTACTCAGGGTGCTCCAGAAGACGAGGCAGGGCCATTCTTCTATTGTTTGTCAATTGTTATCATCATATAGATGGAGTACATAAGCGACGAATGCAGTTAAAAAATTGGCACCTCCTAAAAGTATTATTATTATGTAACGTTTATCAGCATAAACATTACAAGAATAGAAGATTAAACGGGCTAATGAACACTATTCTACAAACACCAAAAGTAAACATTGGAATCTACTCACCAAAATGCCCCGTTCACCGTATTATGTCTCATGTCTCACCGACCACCCCAACCCCCGGCGAACACTACATCCACGTCGGAGTGTTGTTTTAAAACTGAAACGAGGGAAAGGCGGTTGGACAGGGCGTAGTGCCCACCCATTGCATCATGGGAAGAAAAGTGACGTGCGAGTGACCTTGTAATGAACATGTGATTCTCTGGTCGGATCTCCAATGGTGTAGAAAGTTCTTCCATGAATTACTACCCCTTCCCTCTGGTCTGTGTGTATGTTCTACTATGTTCTAGTTCCCCCTCCTCTCAGACAACCCCTTCCCTCTGGTCTGTGTGTATGTTCTACTATGTTCTAGTTCCCCCTCTGTTCCCCCTCCTCTCAGAAAATAACCATTTATATACTGGTGCTTTCGCTAAATATTTTACTTCTTGATTCAACCGTGTCGTGAGACACATACTAGGATAGGATGATGCTAAGGTACAAATTCTATTTCGACCTGTATATCTCAAAATTACCTTTTGGACTTGTAATATTTATTTAAAATTTAAATAGTCTTTATGAGCTTGATATTTCATCAAGAATTGGACTTATAGTTTTTTTTGTAAAGGCAAACAAATGTCCCTTCTGGACACACATGCAACTTATTAATATTATTTAATGGCACATAAACTAATTTGCAGTTACGTCATTGTTGGATAATGATATATCTTGTAGGAAAGGCATGCCCGGCATAGCGTAAGATATTTTTGTAGACGTGTTATTAATATTTCAGGAATCCTTTTGTAGCCTATCTGGCTTTAAAAGTGATTATCGTTTTTTGTGAACGTTACCATTGTTGGTTATCAACCAAAACTCGTATGGCGGTTGCCTACGTTAAATGGGAGTTATTGTAGCCCGTCCTGCTGTGTAATATTGTTATTTATATTGTTACTTAATTGAGGACGATCTCCTTTTGTACTAGGATAAATTTTGATTACGACCAAAAGGTTGGCGATACTTTCTAGCGTTATACGGACTGTTAGCCTGGTATGGCTTGGTGTTGTAATTGTTGTTGCATTGCGGATTGCCGCAGAGACCCTGAGGGGCCATGGATTAAACTTGGTGATAAACTTTTGGTCATATTGGATCACGTGTTGTTATGACAACATTAATATTATGGGTATAACCCAATATTCCTTTATAAACATATATATATTTAATTTATTTTCTTGTGTTAATTATATTTTCATATATCATATATGAATTGTTATTTTTCAAATAAACTCACATTTACTTTATGAAATCTTTTAATTTAACGCATTGTAGGTTAATAAGTTGTAACCTTTTAAGGAGTTTCTCGACCTCCCCCCCTTTGCTCTAAGTATCTATTTAACGGATAATAATTATGGAGAGTTTATGGAAGCAAAAAGTCGTATAAGCCAGAGAGAAAGGCCTATACATTAAGAACGGGGAAATCGAGGTTCAAATCTCGGTCAGAGGAACAGAGTTTTTTTCTTAAACGGTTTTCCACTCTCCCTCCAAGTAAATGCGGGTTCACTTCCTCTAAATTTAACTTTCCCAATTTCTAACCCATTAGCGTAATTAGTACCTAGCCCGAACGAGTAGAGAGACTCGGTAATTAACAACCGTTACAATTTCCAGAGTTTGGGTGATGCACCGCGTCTTACTACCCGCTCAGGTCGTACACTTGCGTACCAATTACACTAATTGGTTAGGGAAGAGGAAGGCTTGACTTAGATAAAATGCAGCCTCATTTACATGATGGGAGAGTGGGAAGCCATTGAAGAAAACCACCCTGAGTGTACCCGACCTGGATCAAACCCCGATCTCCTTGTATCTGGCAGTCTAGTTCAACACAAGACTAGCGCGTTAGACCACGTGGGCACCGAAGCGAGTAAGAGATTATTTATTAATACTAGATGAAGAAACAGTTTTCAACATTAAAATTTCGATACCGATACTTAATGTTGTAGATACTTTTCTTTCGAGACTACATCCGAGGGTAGGTCACGGAGGGAGTGTACCAGCATTAGTAGTGAGGGAGCGTGGGAAACAATTGGTAGTGACTCTCCACAGATCCCCCCCCCCAAAGGGCCAGACACATCGCAGTCGTCTGATGGCTTTGGTCGACTGGAGGTAAGGTTAGCGCTCCACACGTTGAGAAACACAAGATCGAGTTGGTGCGATTCTATTGGCCGTGAACACGATCCAGGGACTGTCCCATGTTTTGTGACAAATGAGGGAAGTGCGGTGTTGCCTAGTTGTCTGTCTGGCTGGCTGTAGGGCTACCGGTCCACTGATGTACCTGGAACTGCGGGCCGCACCCTCCTTAATATTGATTGCCACGCACGCAGGCAGAGGATGAATATTCTCTGTCACTGTCCTGACGTCACTGGTGATATCTGACCTGTCATTGGTCCAACTTGGGTCGACCAGTCTCTCTTATCAAGGAGGATATAGTACTGGAGAGACAGGCCCTCTTATCTAGGAGGATATAGTACTGGAGAGTGTCTCTCTTATCTAGGAGGATATAGTACTGTAGAGTGTCTCTCTTATCAAGGAGGATATACTACTGGGGAGTGTCTCTCTTATATAGGAGGATATACTACTGGAGAGACAGGCCCTCTTATCTAGGAGGATATAGTACTGGAGAGTGTTCCTCTTATCTAGGAGGATATAGTACTGGAGAGACAGGCCCTCTTATCTAGGAGGATATAGTACTGGAGAGACAGGCCCTCTTATCTAGGAGGATATACTACTGGAGAGACAGGCCCTCTTATCTAGGAGGATATACTACTGGAGAGTGTTCCTCTTATCTAGGAGGATATAGTACTGGAAAGAGAGCCCTAGTCCCGAGACTCAGTCCGTATCCTCCAAGTCACTTGAATGGAGTGTTGGAGGAAATTGTCAGATCATGTTATTGTAGTCAGGTCTGATCCCTTACAGGTCACTAAGTTATGTCTGCCAATATCTCAGTCAGGTATGGCCCCCAATAGGCCAGTCAGGTATGGCTTCCAATAGCTCAGTCAGGTATGGCCTCCAATATCTCAGTCAGGTATGGTCTCCAATATCTCAGTCAGGTATGGCCTCAAATATCTCAGTCAGGTATGTCCTCCAATATCAAAGTTAGGTATAGTCTCCAATATATCAGTCAGGTATGGTCTCCAATAGCTCAGTCAGGTATGTCCTCCAATACCAAAGTTAGGTATAATCTTCAATAGCTCAGTCAGGTATGGTCTCCAATAGCTGAGTCAGGTATAGTCTCCAATAGCTCAGTCAGGTATATCCTCCAATAGGTCAGTCAGGTGTGGTCTCCAATAGGTCAGTCAGGTATGGTCTCCAATATCTCAGTCAGGTATGGCCTCCAATAGGTCAGTAAGGTATGGTCTCCAATAGGTCAGTCAGGTATGGTCTCCAATAGGTCAGTCAGGTATGGTCTCCAATAGCTCAGTCAGGTATGGTCTCCAATAGGTCAGTCAGGTATGTCCTCCAATAGATCAGTCAGGTATGGTCTCCAATAGGTCAGTCGGGTATTGTCTCCAATAGGTCAGTCAGGTATGGTCTCCAATATGTCAGTCAGGTATGGTCTCAAATAGGTCAGTCGGGTATGGTCTCCAATAGGTCAGTCAGGTATGGCCTCCAATAGGTCAGTCAGGTATATCCTCCAATATCTCAGTCAAGTATGGCCTCCAATAGGTCAGTCAGGTATGGTCTCCAATAGCTCAGTCGGGTATGGTCTCCAATAGGTCAGTCAGGTATGGCCTCCAATAGGTCAGTCAGGTATGGTCTCCAATAGCTCAGTTGGGTATGGTCTCCAATAGCTCAGTCAGGTATGGCCTCCAATAGGTCAGTCAGGTATGGTCTCCAATAGCTCAGTCGGGTATGGTCTCCAATAGGTCAGTCAAGTATGGCCTCCAATAGGTCAGTCAGGTATGGTCTCCAATAGCTAAGTTGGGTATGGTCTCCAATAGGTCTGTCAGGTATGGCCTCCAATAGGTCAGTCAGGTATATCTATTTATACCACTGGAAGGGTGCAACCCCCACCCTGTGACCAGGGTCCTCGTATCTGATTGGCCCGAATCCAAACTCCCAGAGGACTGGCTCCGGTCCAGAATCCACACAATATCCCCTCTCGCCCCACCCATCTCTCTAGGAGTGTCACTTTGCACCCCGAGCTCGTCGAGAGACCCAGACCCTCTGAGTGTAACAGATAGTTCCCCAAGATGGAGGAGAGGAACAGATAGTTCCCAAGATGTAGGAGTGGAACAGATAGTTCCCCAAGATGGAGTGTAACAGATAGTTCCCCAAGATGTAGGAGTAGAACAGATAGTTCCCAAGATGTAGGAGTGGAACAGATAGTTCCCCAAGATGTAGGAGAGGAACAGATAGTTCCCAAGATGGAGGAGTATAACAGATAGTTCCCAAAATGTAGGAGTGGAACAGATAGTTCCCAAGATGTAGGAGAGGAACAGATAGTTCCCAAGATGGAGGAGTGGAACTGATAGTTCCCAAGATGGAGGAGAGGAACAGATAGTTCCCAAGATGTAGGAGTGGAACAGATAGTTCCCCAAGAAGGAGGAGTGTAACAGATAGTTCCCCAAGATGTAGGAGTGGAACCGATAGTTCCCAAGATGTAGAAGTGGAACAGATAGTTCCCAAGATGTAGGAGTGTAACAAATAGTTCCCAAGATGTAGGAGAGGAACAGATAGTTCCCAAGATGTAGGAGTGGAACTGATAGTTCCCAAGATGGAGGAGATGGAACAGATAGTTCCCAAGATGTAGGAGTGGAACAGATAGTTCCCCAAGAAGGAGGAGTGTAACAGATAGTTCCCCAAGATGAAGGAGTGGAACCGATAGTTCCCAAGATGGAGGAGTATAACAGATAGTTCCCAAGATGGAGGAGTGGAACAGATAGTTCCCAAGATGTAGGAGTGTAACAAATAGTTCCCCAAGAAGGAGGAGTGGAACAGATAGTTCCCAAAATGGAGGAGTGTAACAGATAGTTCCCCAAGAAGGAGGAGTGGAACAGATAGTTCCCAAGATGTAGGAGTGTAACAAATAGTTCCCCAAGATGGAGGAGTGGAACAGATAGTTCCCAAGATGGAGGAGTGTAACAGATAGTTCCCCAAGAAGGAGGAGTGTAACAGATAGTTCCCAAGATGTAGGAGTGTAACAAATAGTTCCCAAGATGGAGGAGTATAACAGATAGTTCCCAAGATGTAGGAGAGGAACAGATAGTTCCCAAGATGTAGGAGTGGAACAAATAGTTCCCAAGATGGAGGAGTGTAACAAATAGTTCCCAAGATGGAGGAGTGGAACAAATAGTTCCCAAGATGGAGGAGTGGAACAGATAATTCCCAAGATGGAGGAGAGGTAATAGTTCCCAAGATGTAGGAGTGGAACAAATAGTTCCCAAGATGGAGGAGTGTAACAGATAGTTCCCAAGATGGAGGAGTGTAACAGATAGTTCCCAAGATGGAGGAGTGGAACAGATAATTCCCAAGATGGAGGAGTGTAACAGATAGTTCCCAAGATGGAGGAGTGGAACAGATAATTCCCAAGATGGAGGAGTGGAACAAATAGTTCCCAAGATGGAGGAGTGGAACAGATAATTCCCAGGATGGAGGAGTGTAACAAATAGTTCCCAAGATGTAGGAGTGGAACAAATAGTTCCCAAGATGGAGGAGAGGAACAGATAGTTCCCAGGATGGAGGAGTGTAACAAATAGTTCCCAAGATGTAGGAGTGGAACAAATAGTTCCCAAGATGGAGGAGTGTAACAGATAGTTCCCAAGATGGAGGAGTGGAACAAATAGTTCCCAAGATGTAGGAGTGGAACAGATAGTTCCCAAGATGTAGGAGTGGAACAGATAGTTCCCAAGATGGAGGAGTGGAACAGATAGTTCCCAAGATGGAGGAGAGGAACAGATAGTTCCCAGGATGGAGGAGTGGAACAAATAGTTCCCAAGATGCAGGAGTGGAACAAATAGTTCCCAAGATGGAGGAGTGGAACAGATAGTTCCCAAGATGGAGGAGAGGAACAGATAGTTCCCAGGATGTAGGAGTGTAACAGATAGTTCCCAAGATGGAGGAGTGGAACAGATAGTTCCCAAGATGGAGGAGTGGAACAGATAGTTCCCAAGATGGAGGAGAGGAACAGATAGTTCCCAGGATGGAGGAGTGGAACAAATAGTTCCCAAGATGTAGGAGTGGAACAAAAATTTCCCAAGATGGAGGAGTGGAACAGATAGTTCCCAAGATGGAGGAGAGGAACAGATAGTTCCCAGGATGGAGGAGTATAACGAATAGTTCCCAAGATGGAGGAGTCTAACACTTCCGGACAAAATACTTCCGTCTTAAGGGGGGTAATGAGTTTCATTCCGGTCCAACATGGCGGCCGTTATTGTGCAAGCTAACTAACATTTCACGTGGTCTATTCTTGCGCGGGCTCTACAAGTGTACTTTTTTTAAATAAGGCAAATTGTAAAAATACAATAATGTATCAACAAAAGCCAACAATCGCTGGGAAGGAGACTTACAGCTCATCTCGCCCACATACGAGGTTGAGCCTCTTAGACAAATATCCAGATGAGCAGGTCTTGTAGGGAGTGGGGCGGAAAATGGGACTGGGAAGTTTGTCCCCTCCCTCTCTCCCTGCACCCCACACCGTCAGCAGACCGGTAATGGAATCCCGGTTGAACGGGTTGCCAACAGGAAGCAAACGCCTCTCAACACAATCCGGGATTAAGCGGGAACGAGGCTTTCCTTTCCAGGTTGGGGCGTATTCGTTCTAAACACCCGGTTGCCCTCAGAGCTTTCACCTTGGGACATGGCCGCTAGTGTTGTGTCTAAACCTCTTTCAGGAAGTCCCTGTCTCCTTTCTCCCCACAACTATCAGCTACATTCTTCTGAGATGGTCTGGTCTTGTAAACCTGCACTGTACCAGGTGAACGCATCGCCGACTGAGAACAAACCACTCTGGCGACTAATACCACGGACTACCGGTAATCAGGTTGTGTGGAATGGCCGGCAACGGGAGTAGTTCCAACCAACTCCGCCAGGGGCTTGAAACCCCTATTAGGACTTTTACAATCGTTCAACCTACATCTAGAAATTACTAAACCAGTCTAATCCTCCTCTCACAAATAAAATAAATGGTACGATATTCCGCACAGACTTCCTCTCTCCTTTGGCTAAAGATCGAGGAAATTACTCAAATCTCGTAAAATATTTTGAAAGAAATTATAAACATTAACAATAAACAAACATAAGCAATAAACTTTCCACTAAAGAGAGAGTAAAATCAAAATAATATATAGTGTTACAGAAACATATGAAGGGAAAAGTAAAATCTCTGCTCACCAAATAGCAAAAACAAACTATTTTTCCCGGCCTCCATTTCAAAATAATAATATTCGCCAATATTTCAGGAACTATTGGTTTTATAAAAATATATTTCAGATGAAGGTATTTTATGGGAGGACCTTATGATAACGCAACCTATCAAGCTCAGCCTTGTCTGTGAGATGGTTTGGGTTCAAGTCTCGGCACGGTAAACTCGCTGATAATTATTGTGGCGTGGTTCCACTAGGATGTGTGAGCTCGCGGTTAGTGAAGAGATGGTCAGATGAGGCCTGAGGGGGCACTCAGTCTTCCACTCAACTCCACCTTCTGCTACCCTCCACCTTCTGCTACCCTCCACCTTCTGCTACCCTCCACCTCCCTGGGCGCGGCACCATGTCACCATCAGTTTCTCCTTCTGATGGAGCCTGTCCAAGATAACTCTCAGTTGCCCCGCGGATACTAAGTGTTGTTTAAGTAACTATTGATACAGTAGCCCCGTGGCTTCTTTGGTGCTGACTGACAGCTATAAAAAGTCACCAGACCGAATTACGTATTCCTACGCCGAACCAGATGATCTTCAAAAACGTGTGTTTAGCATCTGTCACCTTTGACAGTCAAAATGTAGGTATACACCTAAATGTTGACTGTCAGAAGTGAGCTGTGAGCTGTCAGTCAGCACCTAAGAAGCCACGGGGCTACTGTAGTTTATATATAAGGCAATGGTTCTATATTTTCCTGCAGCCAAGTGTACATTAAATATAGTGCGACATTCAGTACCTGGTCACGGGTCAGACAGAGCTCTCGGAGGGGGGAAGGGGGGGGGGAGTTCCACATTTGGACATGGACTGGAATTAATCCTTCTTTCCTCGCAGGCCAGTTTCACGTTATCTCGGTTTGAACGACCACAAAGAATGATCCGGAATGAGCGGGAATTATTTATAAATAAAAGAATCTGACGTTGGGAATTTGATGCGAATGTTAAGTTATAGAACTGTTTAGTTTTATTGCCGCTGTGTTAGCTAACTGTTGTTTTAATTATGTCCACAGAGATATTGTCGTCGACATTTTATAATTAGCTCAACGCCGTACAAACCTCTAGTGGGATTAATGTCTGTTAGATTCCTGAATGTACAGCAAACTATTGAAGACCTGTATTCGCCCAGTGCACCGTGACTCGAACCCAGCTCCAGACTCTCTGGGATCCTCGATACAACGAGGCTGTACACGCACGTAACAGGATTACCAGAGTATTGAGCTAATCCTCTCCCAGGAAGAGGTAATACATTGTCTGGGAGGACATAGAGACCAGTAGTTCCTGGCAACATGGCACTTCCTTCACTTTCTCCACATAATCACCTGGAGTGTCTCCCTGGATAGCATGTAGGGGGTCTTCAATGTTGCTGTTTTGAGTTTTACCGTCTTGCACTAGGTATCTAGACCCCGTACTACCGAGTTCAAATTGGTTTCTAACTACAACCACTAATGTTATATGAATGTTGGAGGTAAAATATAAATAAAATAGACCCGCATTTGAATGTATAAAGTAGGAAACCATTTAAATAAAACCTCCCTAAGTACACCCAAGCGGGATTTGATTCCTGATCTCCTCATTTTAGGCAATCCAGTCTAGCATGAGAGTGACGCTTTAGACCGTGCGGCCATCGATGCGGGATTCTATCTGGTTTCAAAAGGAACTTTTTACACCCATACTCCTTTGTACAACATTTTGTTCATTATAAGAACGTAGAACATTGAAATCCTATTTTAAATGGGTCCAGAGAATCCAAATTTGTACAGATAATGTTTTGAAACTGCAAAATGTTGTTCTAAAAATACCACCTTTAAACAATGCAATGCTAAGCCTGTGAAATGGTTGGTTTTTTTCTAGGAAATATTCTTCTTACTCTTCAGAACTGGTAAAATGTCGGTAATCGTCGAAGATAGCTTCAAGTGCTGGAACATAGTTTTGAAAAGCCTCCTCCCCTGGGAAATCANGTTCGGGAACAGGGTCCAAGACGAACCCCCCCCCCCTCCCTTCCTTTTGAGAACAGTTTTCAAGAGGATAGCTGTGCCCATTACTTCTTAAAACACTTGTAACAATATCTGCCCCTGAAGAGGTAGAAAGACTGTAGAACATGCACTCTAAGTTGAGGGCAATGGAGTCGTGTGCCTTGGCTGCTGTTGTTACACCCCTTACTAACTTCCTTACCTCGTAGCAATGGGCCACTAACAGAAACACTACCAGGATAAGAGGGAGTCATCTAACATAACAATATTACAGAGAAAACAGAATAACCAACAGTTAAATGTAAATAGTAATTTAATTGATTCAAAAATAACAAACAGTAATTTAAATGACATTAATCTCTTCAATTATCTAGTAGAACCAAGAAAATTTTAGTTGAATACATTAATGCTAAAGAAGATTAATTCAATTAGACCAAGTTAGCATTATATCAATAAAGCTATTAATAGACAGTAAATCAACATCCTCCAAGAAAAATATAAAAAGCTTGAAGAGCCTTTATAAATTGTTACAAAAGCGTCTGAATATCTACAGACATTACGAAAACATTAACCTTTCCAAAGTAAAGTTATATAATTATTTTACATACTTTTAATTTAAATATTAGCGTATAACCCGAATGGGTAGTAAGACGCAGTGCTAAATATTATTATTATTATTATTATTATTATTATTACTTTAAATATCTCGACTTTCAATATCAAATTTTACACAAAACGAAAGTACCTTCAAGTACTACAATACATATTTTAACTACAAACATTATGTTAAAATATAC
>CABFOW010008327.1:0-18667 GCA_902141385.1 Timema californicum | reverse complement strand
TAGCACCGCGTCTTACTACCCGTTCGGGTTATACGCTTTTAAGTACTATTTACGCTAATGGATTAGGAATTGGGAAGGTTGATTTAGAGGAAATGAACCCGAATTTGCGTGGAGGGAGAGTGGAAAACCATTTAGAACCCCCGCCCCCCGTTCACCCGACCGAAATTCGAACCTAGATCTTCCCGTCCTCAGCAGTCGAGCTCAACACGACAAGCGCGTTAGCCAACTACGCCACCGAGGCGGGTGTCATGTCACTACAAAGTAAGGCTGACTCCATGGTTTGTCTAAATTCGAGTGACAGCGTCTTTCCCACTAGACAACCTTAACTCTCTCGAGTGCCGTCTCGTGGTGTGAATATCAACAACCAAGAAGCAAATTGTGTTGACAGTTTATGTCAACAACTGAGAGGAGATCACCACACGACAATTATCAAAGGATATTTATTTTAATTGTTAGCCTGTAGGGCAATTCACATCACACTTTTGGATCCTTACTCAACAATAGTTCACATTCATTAGCCTTTTGTGAACGAACGACTAATTAGAAGACTTAATATTGAACTCTAATAATTAAAAATATTCTTGGAAAAGTATGGATTTTATTGATAATATTTTGATAGTCACCCAAATATTGTATTTATTAAAAACACTTTATAATATTTCATTGAACATGCAATTTTTGAGTACAATAATTCTATTAGCACACAACATAAAGACTAAATTCGTTTTAGAACATATTATGGGAGAGGAGAAGACAGATTGGTTTTAGTTAAAGAATGGTCTGAAACACGGTACCACTACTGTTCAGTGTACTGATGGAGTAAATAATGAAAGATATAGTATAAAGAATAGAGAAAAGATATATTAAACCAATGCTGTTTCAAATGACGATGGTGTGGGGTAATATAGAGACAGAAGTATAGGAGAAGATGGGTGTTCGGGAAGAAATAGTGGAGCGCTATGGAATGAGATTTAACGTAAGGAAGTGTGAGATAGTGATCACGACAAAGAAGAAGGATAGGTATACAACTGAGGTTACGGTGAAAAGGGAGCAATAAAAAAAAGTAAAAAGTTTCAAGTATCTGGGCAGTATTGTAGGGGAGAGTGGAAAGAAAAGAGAGAAGAAGGCAGGAAGAGTCAATTTTCAGAAAGGTGAGAAGCCTGATTTGGAGCTGGGATATGCCAAACAAGTACAAGGGACTGATCTACAACACCTTTTCCCTTCCAATATTAACGTATGCTGCAGAAACGTAGGTAATTAAGGAATAGGGTGAAATCAAAATAAAGGCGATTCAAATTAGATTTATGAGAAGGATCAATATGACAAAATTTTAAAGTATGATAAATGGGAGAGTAAGCGGAATAGCAAAGGAAATGCTAGTCCAGTCCAGGACAAGATAGAGAAGGCACGACTAAGGTGGAATGGCCATTTGAGAAGAATGGAGAAAGAAAGGAGGCCTGGGAGGAAGTCGGATGTGTTAGTGGGGGTGTAGGAGGCCGAGAGGAAGACCAAGGGACAAAAGGCTGAAGGAAGGCATAAGGAGTGTGGTGCTGAAAATATAGATGTAGAGTGGCGGTTGGGAATAAAGGGGACAGTGGAGAAGGTTATGTTCCAAAATGACCCAGCTGGCGACTGGAAGCCTTTCATTAACATATACATAGACATAATTAGCAGACGATAATTATATCTCGGAATATATTAAAATTAAAAATATATAATTGAAAAACAAAATATCAAAGAGAACATTAAAATCTAATTTATATTTAAAACTCATGAAAACTCTCATACAAAAAACCTACAAAATATCTAAATATAAAAAAGACAAATGCAAATATTTAATAAGACATAAATCATAATCAATGGAATTTATATTTAAATTAATAAATGAAAATACATAAAATTACTAATAAATAGTCATAACTAAATAAAACAAATAATTAAAAAATCTTGCTCCAAAGTATATATTAAATATATGATTAATTAGTAGTAACTACAGGTAAATAATAAATAAATGACAAAATCTAATTTGTCATTTTCATTTATACAATTTGACAATAAGTGTATTTTCAACATATATTTGGTAAACGTATTAAAATTATTATCATGGTTGTGTTCAAAAATTTAATTTATTTTGTACTAGTAATATACCAAGTAGGCCTAGTGTGCATATTTCATGTTAATCACTTATTAGAGAATATAAAATTAATAATTAAATACTAGTTAAATTTTTCATTAGTTAGAGCTTGAAATTGAACATTTTCTTTGAAAATGCAATTCAATAAAACATAATATTACATTAGTTAGATATTTTAAAATATAATATATAACCCTCTATACATCACAAAAAAGCTTCTTAAAAAAATACAACTTGAAATATATCTACCTTATTTCTCAAATGCATTATCATATTTATTAAAGCCTCAATTATTAGAGAAAAAGAGCTTAAAACAAATCCTCCGAGAAGGATGTAGAATGAAGCTTGGACGTGATTGAGACCCAATGGTTTCAATTCATGTTACCCTGCTTCTATTTTGAGCCGATAGCATCAGTTCATATACATCATCGTTCATCCATTTTATGCTTAGTCCAGCTTCAACAACTTTTCCTATTAACACGTCAAACTTATCTTGAAAAGGAGAAACATAAGGAAAGTGAATAACAATGTTCAATGTTACAGGACATTCCTTCATTATGTGAATCAAAGGATATTCATCGTCATAGTAGTCATTAATTTTCACATACAACTGAGCATAATAAGAGGCATCAATATAAGCTATGCTTCTATTAAAAGCAACAAGGTCAAGTGCAGTTTTTATATCATTTACAAAATACGTCCTGCTTATTAATGTCTGTATAGTTACGTCGTTAGGGTCCGTATCCTGAAACATAGTTTGGATATCTTCTCCTGTGCCTTCTGTATTAAGTACAGCTAGGCTCAGATTCTCTTTAATAAAGTCTTCCAAAGTATCTATATCAGGGTAGTAATGTGGTATCGTCAAGTAGCTGGTCAGACTTCCATTATATGCGCCTGTAAGAACTATGCTCACCGACAAAATAGAAATAACATAATATTTTTGGGTCAATGATACCAGTTTGAAATTCGTGGAACCATATAAAACTATTCGAATAGTTTCTAAAATAATTTCAAACTCGAAAGTTTCACCCACTTTAAATATTTTCCAAAACAAAGTAATAATGGGAACAAAGCCAAAAATAAGAGCCCAAGTGCTCTTAGTGAAAGGTAATATAACGTTCATATATTGTGGAATATGTTGTGCCTTTGGCACTATAAATGATAAGCAATTTATATCAACTGTTCTTGTTGATGTAAATTGATTTTTTAAATGTTTAACGTATATATTTCCAAAAACATCTGGCTTAGTTTTGAAATTTCTTTCTTTGCATGTTTTCCCTCTAATATCATTTTCATATTTCTCCCTGATAATACACATTGTTGCATTTACGTTTCTGCTAAATTGTTGTAAACTAACATATTCAGCTTTTAATGCACCTGTTCTTAAACCATAAATTTTCCTCCCTTCTGATATTTTTATTTCATATCTATGTACATCACTAAGCTTGTTTGAAAATATGTTAAGCTGATTGTTTCCATTTATAAATATTTTTGATAAGTCTACATATATGCCTTGATTTTTAAATTGGTTGAAAAACAATGTAGCTGTCCTTGTTTCTTGTAAAAGAGAGCTATTTTCAGTTTCATTAATTACTAATGAACCTTTATAAAAGTAAATTAAAATTGCATTCAAAATGTGATATTCATCCCAAGTCCTACGAAATTCATTTTTAAATATATTTATTTCGCTTTGATCTTGTGAAGTAACTATTATTATAAATGGTGCTCTTGGGTTACCTAAGAATGTTTCTCTAAATTGTGTCAGACACATCCAAAAATATGGATTACTTCTCTCAACAAACCAAATTACTACTCTTGGTACCCCTATAATACCACTAAATAAAAGTTCATATGTAAACATTTCTTTTAGATCTAAGGTAATGTTATCTTTCATTTGTAAAGTCAGAGTAGGGAAATATTCCACCAAGTGCACTTGCCTGAACAGTTCATTAGAAAGAAGAGGACAGTTTTCCTGTAGAACAACTGTGGCCAGAGGGCGTGGTCCAATACTTCGGATAACATCAACGATTGAGTGGACAGTTTGTGTAAATTCTTTACCAGAACTTACTTGCACAAATGGTGTATGAAGTTTAGTTTCACTGTTGCTTATGAAAAACAAGATTAAAATATTATTTATCACTTTCATTTTGTATTTTAAGTTTTTTTAAAATAGAGTAATAGGATCTATGTCCATCAACTGAATATATCACTGTAATTTTATGGCAAGTTTTAAACCCTAAATTCGTGAACTATTTATATTTTTGAGATAATAATAACAGTTTATTTCTAATGCAACAAAATAAATAATTGACCTTCTTCTCAGCAAATACTATCAAATAACCACTACTTCAGTCAGCTATGAAATGTTGAATGTACATGACTAATGGCTACAATGATATACTTCAATTTTAAAACTAAAAATTAGAAATAAAAACACACATTTAGACTAAGCATCATATTATATGACAATTAGTATTGTCCGATCCGTATTACTTTTAAATGCATAATAATACGTTTGCAACAACAAAGAAGTATCAATTAATTCACAGTTTAGAAAAGTCTACAATTTATCACTTAAGCCTTATTAAAAAGATAAATGAATAATGTAATAATATTGTTTAGGATCTTTAAATTACTTGATATTAAAAACTAGTACTAAAATATATTTCCATGGTATTGCACGTTTTTAACAGTTGGAGCTAAATTGTTTATGATATTTATTAATAATAGATCAAATTAAATAATGGTAGGTGGTTTAATTTTCCTAGAGTCAATGAAATAACACAATATAAACTCACACACGTTTTAATATTAGAAATATTGGTTAAATGATTTAAAATCTTATTTATTTTTGAAAAATATAATATTTGTCAATGTACCCTGAACCCTTTTTACCGCATTTTAGAAGTTTTCTTTTGCAATTTCTTAAGACTTTTCAATCAATATCGGTGCATGCACTTAATAAGATCTTTGTTTGATCCCTACGTCTACTTAATAATGTCTTTGTTTGATCCCTACGTCCACTTAATAAGGTCTTTGTTTGATCCTTACGTCCACTCTATAATGTCTTTGTTTGATCCCTACGTCCACTTAATAAGGTCTTTGTTTGATCCATATGTCTCTTTTTACTAACTGTGCTATCAAAGACTATGAGTGTTTTTGTCCTTAAAGGGCCTAGTCATTGTCTGAATGTGTCTCATATAGAGAGTAGTGTTATGAGAACAATGTTGTCATTCTGTTTGGACGACAGGCTCACCAAGGCGCGTATTATTGCTTTGGAAAAGTGTTGTCAAATTTGAAACAATGCAAGAGACTTGTACAACCAAGCCCAGTAGGAAATCGTCTAAAGAAGACGTTGGGTAACTTTTTGAATACGAAAAAATTCCCACTAAGCAAAAAAAACTCTAAATAGGTTTGGTCTTGAACTTATTTAAGACTTGTCTGAAAAACTTGGAAAAGTCAGTGAATTTTATAGTAAAGAATGTGTAGCTACCTTGTTTGTAAAACCGCTCTTAATCAAACAAAACTAATCTAAAATACTATCAGAACAGGTCTGAACGCTAATGGTATTTGCTCAACTCTCCTAACTTAACTTCATAACTCTTTCTGGTCGAGATGTTGTACTTATGGTATGGAAAATTATTCTTGTACTGTATATTTCAGAAGTAATAGTATTATAATGTCGTATATTGTATAGAGAAAATAAAGTAGAATAAGTTCATTTGCAGTGAATCCAAATAATAAAGTAAAATGTATTTAATAAAGGCTTCATCCGATAAAAATCTGAAAATTTTACTCCAACAATATTCTACTGTTTTTTGGTTATTCGGTAAACGAAAATAAACTCATTTATTGTAAACTTCAACTACATACCAAACATTCTGATTTGTATAAAATTTAATATATATACACACATACTTCCACATACACACACACACACACACACACATATATATATATATATATATATATATATGTACCGCCCTCCTTCTCCTCTAGTGGACAAGTGCAGGGGCACATATACATAAACAAAAAAAGGGTCAAAAATAAACAACAAATGATTAAATTGCAGAAGAGCATTAGGACCACATAAACATTGATAGGCCTTCAATTTGACCTATACAACAATTTGTTGTCATGAAGCCTTCCCAACCATCACCCGTTATTCTGTATTATCAGTCAAAGGGAAAAAGGGGCGAGGATCCTTTGAGTTAATAGAAAGACTCTGAACCTGTCATAGTAGATTAAAGATTGCATGTAAAATAAATCAATATTTATTTTAGAAAAGATTAACAATATATATACATATATATATATATATGAATATATATATATATATATATATATATATATATATATATATATATANAATATAGGTAACAATAGATAGTAAAAAGTATAAATATTGATATATGAAAATGGGGTTATGCCCATTATTATACAGTTGTACTGTTGCCATAACAACATTTGTACTAACAATTACATTCCAGATAAATATACGACCCCTTAATGGGTCTCTGCGGCAACCCGCAATGTACTAACAACCAAAACTATCAGCCACAGGCTAACCATCCGCATTTCAAAACAGACTATATCGCATGCTTTAGAATTACAATTTATAAGTATAACTATTCATGGCAACCAAAAAAAAAGAGAGATAGTCAATGATTTATTTTAGTCATAACAATAAATCCAACAACAATATTTAGCCGTATGGGCTATCAACATTTCCCATATTACCCAAGACGTTCGCCTTAAAAATGTAAGATAAAAACTTACAATAAAAATGTCCCTCATTCTTTCTAGCCATTAGCTACCAAGCCGGAAGGGCAAAAAATCCCTGTAATACTGTTAACATGTAATAAACTATATTACGCCATTTTTTGGGCTACGTAACTCGTCATCCCAGCAACATTAAAGACTCTACCCAAAACAACAGAAGTAAGCCCGAAATTAATTTTGTATAGTACTGACCAAAAAGGAATTTAGACCTAGCTTTAAATTTACAAAATAAACCTATAACAAATTTCCAAAAGAGTAATTTTGACTAGTACGGCCGAAAATGAATTTATACCTTGGGAAAAAATCCCATCCTAGATCAAGTGTCAAAGACACGGATGATTCAAGAAGTGACCTCCTAAACACACACAACATCAGTTTATAAATCGTTACTCTCTGAAGGGAGGGGAACATAGGGGAAACGAAAGAACATAGAAGAACAATCACATGGAACAGAGGGATTGGGGCAGAAAAGAAACAAATAGATCATTGGAGAGGCGCCAAGAATGTCACGTGTCCATCGCGAGCTCGCGCCCATGAAGCAACGCGAAACCTCAGCGCTCAGGCTGCCACACCTCTAATCCTTTTAGTTATGTATTTACACTCGGTGCGGGAACAGTGCGCGCGGGCAGGGATGTTGTTGACGAGGCCGAGACACACTGACCGAGAAACGGGGCACTTTTGGTGAGTCCAGTATTGTTTATTCTTCGGTGTTGTAGAAATAGTGTTCATTTACTCGTATTTTCTTCATGCTTGTAATGTTGATGTCAAGCAACGTTACATATATATATATATAGTTTCAAGGGGACCATAAAAATATCTTCATTTAAGTGTACCTTGAAGTGAAAATGTTTGGGAATCCCCGACAAAGATTATAGAATCGTTTCACTCTAGTAATCATAGTCAATGTCAATTACATTTTCGGCTATTTTGGACTCCAGTGAACAAATTAGATAATTAATTTAGCACAAATATATTTGAATAGTTACTTTTACTGAGCGGTTATTTTTAGTGTAGCGTAATTCACGATGCATGACAAACTAAAGACCTCTGGAGGACCAGTGTTACGAACTCTGACAAAACTGACTATGGAAATGGGAATGGGTAGAGGCAAGTCCGGATTAACACTTTTTGGGGCCCTTAGCCAAGTATTTTATTATTTTACCTCAGAAGTTTAGTTATTGTTAATAGAAAACCAATGTTTATTTTTCTGTCAAAATTCAACTTTACCATTTGCAAATTTGTAGTATTTCCGGTTCGCCAAAAGCAAAGGTTGCGTTAATTTAGAAGCATGGACTGTCGTACTCCTTGATATACCAGGATACCAGCGCCTCTAGTGGCGCATATCAAGTACAACAAATGAACAGATAGAGATTCAATTAAGGAATTTCGAGTTTAGTTTAAAATAAATTTTATGAAGAAAAAAAACCCGTAAAAATAATGAAATATTGAAATATAATATTATTACAAAATAGATAAGACAAGTCAAAGTGATTTATTTAAGAGGCGAGCAGGGGTCCCTGTGCATAGCACATTTGACGCATGCCTTAATCCGGGCCTGGGCAGAGGCTGAGGCAACTCATATGTTCACTTTACTAGTTTGATTGGCGTTGGTCATCTCTTGGAACAGTCCTCGACACACACAAGAATCTAAGAGCCTGGTAACGCTGCCAGGTGAGGGTTCACGGAACCTTCAACCCACTTCATTCTCTCAACACACGACTGACTAAAGCGTGCCAGCGACACTTGGTGATAAACCTTAGCCTGCCAAACTATAGTTACACAATAGACCTAGAATGTTACAGGTAAGTTCTTGTTGTCTCCAAGAGTGAGGAAATGTTGAGGAAGGTGGGAAGGGTTAAGAAAGGGTAGAAAAAACCCGGAAAAAGTCTTAAACAAAGCAATAGAAAAAAAAAACAAATAGTTTGTCGGCACGTATTCATGTCTGATGTCATAATCTTCATAGACTATACTTCGAGGAATACATCAACATCATTTATAGAGTATATAAAATCATGATTAAGACCATAACAAAATGTATTTATTCATTTTAAGTATGAATAAAACAATTATAAATATATAACACGTAATATATAATTATGAATATTTATATTTAAAATCAATCAATAAATAACCATAAAACTACAAAATATACTGTACACATAATTTAAAAATTATATAAAATCAATAAATTATTAAATAAATCTCCCTCAATAAAGTATATATTTAAAATTGGATTCATTATTATAAACTACTAGTAGATAACAAACAAATATTCACTAATAACGTATTAATTAAATTAATTAATTAATATTCTGAAAAAGTCTATTCTATGGTAAAATTTGAATCGTATTTGTGTTCAACAATTTAATTTGTTTTATATTCAATACATACCTGTACATATTTGTTAATATTTGAATACGAAAATTTATTTGAAATTATATCAAATTATAGCAGAATATTATATAATTTATATATTTTAAAACTTAATATGTAAGCTGGTACTATAGATTTCCTCTTATTAAAAATACTTAACATATTAGAATGTGTGTACCTTATTTCTGAAATGCACAAACATACTTTTTGAACCCTCGCATATCAGTAAAAAAGAACTTAAAACAAACCCTCCGAGAAGGATGTAGAAATAACTTTGGACGTGATTGAGACCCAATGGTTTCAATTCAGTTATCCTGCTTCTATTACGAGCCTAGAGCGCTACTGCTCTTGTGGCGTTCCTTCCCCCCTTGTTTTCTTCTCTCACCTTGCCTGTGTTTCACGCCTTATTCTTTTATTCCTGTTTGGTCAGAGAAATCTTATATGATGAGTGCCGCTCAGATTCATGTATTGTACTTCCCCACGTGGTATCATCGAAGAAGGAAACGCCGCTTTGTCACCTAAAGAAGTACCAGCTTGCCATGAAGTTTGGATCGTGGGTCTCACCACGTTTTCGAGGGAAATCCTCTTCGATCTTCTAAGTATCAAGGCGTTATTAATAAGTCCATCAGACTTTTGAGTCTAGTCTAAAATACATTGAATTTGATATCATGTCCTTCAGTCGAGACGATTATAATGTTTATCATGTCCTTCAGTCGAGACGATTATAATGTTTATAATGTCCTTCAGTCGAGACGATTATAATGTTTATCATGTCCTTCAGTCGAGACGATTATAATGTTTATCATGTCCTTCAGTCGTAATATGTAAGCTGGTACTATAGATTTCCTCTTATTAAAAATACTTAACATATTAGAATGTGTGTACCTTATTTCTGAAATGCACAAACATACTTTTTGAACCCTCGCATATCAGTAAAAAAGAACTTAAAACAAACCCTCCGAGAAGGATGTAGAAATAACTTTGGACGTGATTGAGACCCAATGGTTTCAATTCAGTTATCCTGCTTCTATTACGAGCCTAGAGCGCTACTGCTCTTGTGGCGTTCCTTCCCCCCTTGTTTTCTTCTCTCACCTTGCCTGTGTTTCACGCCTTATTCTTTTATTCCTGTTTGGTCAGAGAAATCTTATATGATGAGTGCCGCTCAGATTCATGTATTGTACTTCCCCACGTGGTATCATCGAAGAAGGAAACGCCGCTTTGTCACCTAAAGAAGTACCAGCTTGCCATGAAGTTTGGATCGTGGGTCTCACCACGTTTTCGAGGGAAATCCTCTTCGATCTTCTAAGTATCAAGGCGTTATTAATAAGTCCATCAGACTTTTGAGTCTAGTCTAAAATACATTGAATTTGATATCATGTCCTTCAGTCGAGACGATTATAATGTTTATCATGTCCTTCAGTCGAGACGATTATAATGTTTATAATGTCCTTCAGTCGAGACGATTATAATGTTTATCATGTCCTTCAGTCGAGACGATTATAATGTTTATCATGTCCTTCAGTCGAGACGATTATAATGTTTATCATGTCCTTCAGTCGAGACGATTATAATGTTTATCTGGATTTCTTATTTCAGTCAAAGTGACTAGATTTTGGTTTTGTGACCTTCTGACTTAGTCGGTGTAGTCAACGTGACAAATGTTTTCCCAAGTCTTTCAGGCTTCTTATATTAGTCCAAAAGACTAAGTGTTTCCCCATGTCCATATGACATAGCTTAAATATAGGAGCCTTGAGCTCCAGAGGTAATAAGGACTTACCCCTCTTAAAGGTTGCTATTCTCCACAAGTACAGTGCTTCCTTTTTAGTCCTTATGACTAGTCTGTTTATGATGACGCCGTGGACTTCGTGTTCAGTTGTTTAATTTGTATATGGCTACAACCCCGGGTTGTCAGTCCTTTTTCTTGGACCCAGTTGGGTCAATGTGTTGGACTCATTCTTGTTGGCACACTTTGCGTGTGGTATTAGCTTGGGTGGGTAAAGCGCGGAGCTCCGCTAGTTTCCATAATGGGGTCCGCGCAGATAATGCCTTTACTCTTAGCCCGTCGTTGGCTCCTATTGGCTAAGTATTAGAAGTTAGTGTGTACTAAAGTAAAGTTGTACTCCAGGGAATGGGTTATTGTATAAATGTACTATTGATTGCTCTAGCAGTACCTATTGGTAAAGGACCGGCCATAGTACTATTTGGTCTTGACACCTGTTTGCTATCCATCTACTAATGTAATTAACAAACCTTTCTCGTATCATTCATTATTAAATGTGTCTTCAAGACTTTCTTAAGTCCCAATCAAGCAAGCTAGCTCAATTTATATATAATAGTAACTCTAAACTTATAGGATTTACAGTTAACTTTCATTGGTAATCGGTATCTATTGCACTGTTTTTCCTTTTAGACCCTACTGACAGTAGCCTGGCGCTTGCCCAGCTGTTTTGATAGTGAACAGGCTCTTCCAGCCTACTGCCTTTGACCATGCTGCCTTTGACGCTTGTTTACCAGAGCAGCTGCAAGACAATCCTATAGTTTGGACTTTCTATATGTCAACACATCTTGTATTTAACGTAAAGTTTTCCGCGATCTACGATATGTTCACTTGTTTTCCCGAACTTATATATTACACGTTCAATTGTCAACCAGCATTAATCCTGTAGAACAACTGTGGCCATAGGGCGAGGTCCAATTCTTCGGATAACATCAACGATTGAGTGGACAGTTTGTGTAAATTCTTTACCAGAACTTACTTGAACTACTGGTATATGACGTTTAGTTTCACTGTTGCTTATGAAAAACAAGATAAAAACAGTTTTTAACACTTGCATTTTATATTTTATCTTATTTTTACCAAAGTAATAGGATCTATGTCCCTCCACTTAATTTATCACAGTTATTTTAGGGTTGTTTTTCAAACCCAAATTTATGAACTATCGAGATATTTTAGATAATAAAAATTTGTTTCACACGCGTCGAATTAAATAATTACGCTTCTTTTGATGAAATACAATCATATAATTATATAAACAACCACTCCTTCAGTCAGAATGGAAATGTTGAATGTGTACGGCCAATGAATACAATTATATATTTCAATTTAAAATTAATAGTATGAAATAAAAGCAAATATTTAATAACATCATTATATAACAATTAGTATTGGATAAATTGTTGTATTTTTCTAAGCATAATAATATATTTTTGCAACAAAGGAGTAGTAGCAATTAAGTAACGATTTTGAAAATTATACAATTAAAACGTCCAGGTGTTATTAGAAAGATAACCAACAATTAATGTTACAATTATGCTTAAGAGCTTTAAATTAATTAATTAATAGAAAACCTATTAAAATTATATTTTCAGGGTCATGTTTGCCTTTTGTACGTGGAGCCAAAATAAATCAGATACTTATTCAATATTATATAAAACTTAATAATGGTAGTTGATGTAAGTTTGGTAAAGTCAAAAGACTACTTCGGTCAGTATAAACACAAACATCTAATACTTGAAATATTGTTTAAATGATTTTAAATCCTACTAATGTTTAGTAAATATTCTATTAAAATATTAAACATCGTTAAAAATTTATCCCAAATCCTTTTGATCGAATATCCTGAAGTTTTCTTTTGATTTTACATTTTAAGATGTTTCTCTAATAACTCTTTGTGAAGGCACTTGATACAATTTTTTGAGAAATCCGTAAATCTCTTTTTACTAATTGTGGTATAACATCCTATGAGTGCTGTGGTCTTAAAAGGTTCTACAGTAGATAGTGCTCGAGTCTTTCTCATATAGAGAGTAGTGGTGTTATTCTGGACAGACTACGGGCTCTCCAGGCCGCGTGTTATGGCTTGTGTACACAGTTGTCGAATTTGAAACATTGCAAGGCACTAGCACAGCCAAACCCCGTAAATGATCATCTTCAGAAGGAGTGGAAAACGTATGGGATTGGATTGCCGCAAATGATAATGTGCTAATCATAGCTAAGTAGATCGATAGAAATGGCTATTTTTTTGTTTAACATTATGCATTAAAAATAATAAACAATGTTCAAGAATGTATACATTTTTAATATTGAAGATAAATAATTGAACACCTCAAATGCCTGCATTTGGCCTTACAACCACACGTTTTCCATCCCTGTTAAAAGACTGTGGTCTAATGAGGGATCTCTTTTTTTTTTAAACGGGTGTTCTTCCGCTCTTTTGGAGTAATCGTACTGCACAATTAATAAAATTGATCATAATAATAACATTTCAATATTATAATACTTATTTAAATTGAGCCAAACTAATCAAAAGTACTATTTGAACATGTCTAAACGTTAAAAGTGTCTGCTCAACTATCTTAACTTCACTCCATAAATCTTGCTGGTTTAGATGTTGCACTAATAACATGGAAAATTATCTAATCACTGTCCTGTATATAACTGAAGTAATAGTAACATCATGTCCTTAATTGTATTTAAAAATAAATAGCTCAACTTGGTTTAGTCGTGGTAAATCCACACCACACAGTAACAAGTATTGAATAAAGTGATCTTACAATAATAATTTACCCCATCGATAATTTACTTTTTTGTTGATTGATAACACTGCTTGGATTCAAATGGAATTCGCCTACGATTTTAAAGTATTTATGTGGGTTATCATATTGTTCAGTGAGATTGGTAATAGTGCTACCGGCTGTGTGTCCTTATTGTCTACGGTGTCAAACTCGCAATATACTAGACTTCCAATGACAGGGAGATTGGTTTCGATTCCCTATCGGGTGTAGTGCTATTTTTTTCCGAAATAGTTGTTCACTCTCCGTCTACGATAATTCTGAACACATCTTCAAAATTCCAAATAACTCATATTTAACTCATTAGTGTTTCTAGTAAATACTGTTGGGTCTATAGGTATAAATTTAACAGGCAGTAGGACGCAGTATTATATATATATGGTTGTGTGTCGTAAGACGTGGTTTTATATCTATATATGTAATAAGACGCGGCGATATATATATATATACTTCTTTTCTACTGTGGAAATATTGTGGTATAAATAAACTGAGCATCTGTAGTCTTTAGTTTTAACACAATATAGTGTCAACCCCCCCCCCGTCATTTACCTATCACGTTGGCCTAGCCTCTGTCAGGATGAGCTATGGCCGATGTTAAGGGGGTGGGGGATATTGTGTATACTTGTTTGGGTTTGTGATTGATGTCCGACTTGATTTCTTAAAGAGGTCTATTAGTACTACTTTGTCTTATACAAATGTGATATTGATAATGACAGAGGAATGAAATAACTTAAAGAATATCCGGAAGATTGTGCAAAACGAGGTGTTGCTATGAATAACCAATGTTATTTCTGACTCCTAGGTGGTTTCTACACGGTTTCCGAACTCTGGTATCCTGGGCTTGAGCTGTAGCCTTCCACAAATACTGAAGAACCGGCGTTCTAGCCCGCGTAGTCCCGGATCGGGCAGGGACCCCTAGACTGCGATGTTTAGTCAGCCACGATAGCTGGACCCCTTACATTTTACCCTTTCCTCCGTCCTGGTTTCTTACTAAGGAATGCTGACCATGATTATGTGTTCAGCTCTTCTATTCTATTTATTTAGAGGCTAATCACAACAACCTGCAACACTCGTTTTGTTATTCGCAATCCACAACAAACATTAATATACAAGCACGTCTTCCAAATTAAGCCGTTGCTGTTACAATACTATACTTTAAAAATATGCAAATCTCTTATCATATGTACCGACTATTTACTTCAATGGTTCAACGGTCTTATACCATGTACCATAGCCCTGAATCTGTTGCCGTGTAACCTTGCCCTGCAACCTCGTCACTAAACTGTTGCCCTGGGACCACAAGCTAGGTCATGTCACTACAAAGTAAGGCTGACTCCATGGTTTGTCTAAATTCGAGTGACAGAGTCTTGCCCACTAGACAACCTTAGCTATCTCGAGTGCCGTCCCGTGGTGCGCATGTCAACAACCAAGAAGCAGATCGTGTTGACAACTTTTGGTCAACAACTGAGAGGAGATCACCACACGACAATTATCAAAGGATATTTATTTTAATTGTTAGCCTGTAGGGCAATTCACATCACACTTTTGGATCCTTACTCAACAATAGTTCACATTCATTAGCCTTTTGTGAACGAACGACTAATTAGAAGACTTAATATTGAACTCTAATAATTAAAAATATTCTTGGAAAAGTATGGATTTTATTGATAATATTTTGATAGTCACCCAAATATTGTATTTATTAAAAACGCTTTATGATATTTTATTGAACATGCAATTTTTGAGTACAATAATTCTATTAGCACACAACATAAATACTAAATTCGTTTTAGAACATATTATACATTATACATTATCCAAATCATGAATTTATTTTGAAGACTATATTTTATGGTTAAGATATATGGACATTGTGATGGCTACAATCTTTCTAACATACATTTGACTTTTTATTAACAGGATGATATAAATACAGTTTTAATCTAAAACTTAGTAATGTTTTGTTGCAATGAAAAAAAAAGTTAATACACTAATTTAACGCTTGAATGCAACACTTGGAAATACGTGATATAAGAAAAGGGAGAGTCATAAGAGAACATGGCACACCGCGGATCGGTCAAGGAAGTCGTTAGTGGACTAATTATTGGAAGAGATGCAAATTAAGACGGATATGACAGATATAAAGGTAATTCTATATTAAGTCTTAAACAGTGATCACCAGCTGCTGATAGCAACACTGAAAGAAAGGAAAGAAAGGTAATAGCATAAAATCAGGAGAGGAGAGTAAAGATATTTATGTTGAAAGAAGAAAAACTTAGAACGGAGTTCAGAGAAGAATAAGAAGCCGCCTTCCAAGGAATGAAATCAAATCAGGTGAAGAAGAATGTTTAATATTCCAGACGGCATCGGTACGCAGCAATGGAGGTGTATGGAAGGACAAGTGGAAAGAGTAGATGGAGGGAAACACCCTGTTAGAATGCTAGGGCAAAAGAAGCAGTAACCGAGATGAACAGAGTCCTTATGGAGTGGTTAAGATAGAGGACAATGAAGGAATAATAAAAGGCATAAAATAAGGAATCAAGAAGGGTAGTAGAGGACGTGAAAAGGAGTTGGATGGGGATTTTAGCGAAAATGATTGACGAGGACATATGTAGTTAGTTAAAAAATTGCTGTCTGGAATGGTCAACGTGAAAGAGAAGAAAGAGAGGAAGGAACATGTTGGAATGGTAGACAAGAAAATTAAAGTGATAATGTAAAAAGAGGACTTAAGAAAATCGTGGAAAGACTACTTTGAGGACCTGCTATTTATTAAGCCGACCATAGAGAATGAGGAAGAGGACAAAATGCTCATTATGCAGGAAAATGTGGGGGATCTAAACTGGGATGAGGTGCTAGTGGCAATGAAACCTATGAGGGTTGGAAATGTGCCAAAAGACAAAACTGATAAAGTAAGTGTGAAAAGGATTAGAACAGTAGGAGAGGGAGGACTACAGTGGCTGTATAGAGTGATACGAATAATAATGGAAAGAGGTAAGGTCCCAGAAGACTGGAAAAGGGAATTAATACCCATCTTCAAGAAAGGAGACAGGAAGAAATGGGGGAGTTATAGGGGAGTAACCTAGATGAGCAACTGTGAAAAGTTGTATAAAGCTTTATTGGATAAAATAATGAGAGGAATAATATAGGGAGGATTGAGAAAGGAATAATATTGCTTCAAACCAGGAAGGACGCCAGTGGATCTTATTTTCGCTGTGAGACAGCTGCAAGAGCTACACTATGCGTAAGGGATAGACCTGCGTATGGCCTTCTTAGATATTGAAAAAGCGTATGAAAGTGTGTGGGCAGAAAAATAATGGAAAGTTCTTGAGAAGAAAGGGATGAAGGACTAGACCATAAACAAAGGACCAAATATGTACAAGGGTAGTTTGTATTTAGTGAAAGTGGGAGAGGAGAAGACAGATTGGTTTTAGGTAAAGAATGGTCTGAAACACGGTACCACTACTGTTAAATGTATTGATGGAGCAAATAATGAAAGATATAGTATAAAAAATAGAGAAGAGAAATATTAAACCAATGCTGTTACAAATGACGATGGTGTGGGGTAATATAGAGAAAAAAGTATAGGAAAAGATGGAGGTTCGTGAAGAAATAGTGGAGCGGTATGGAATGAGATTTAACGTAAGGAAGAGTGAGATAGTGATCACGACAAAGAAGAATGATAGGTATAAAACTGAGGTTCCGGTGAGAAGGGAGTAATAAACTAAACTAAAAAGTTTCAAGTATCTGGGCAGTATTGTAGGGGAGAGTAGAAAGAATAGAGAGAGGAAGGCAGGAAGAGTTAATTTTCAGAAAGGTGAGAAGCCTGATTTGGAGCTGGGATATGCCAGACAAGTACAAGGGACTGATCTACAACACCTTTTCCCTTCCAATATTAACGTATGCTGCAGAAACGTAGGTAATTAAGGAACAGGATGAAATTAGGATAAAGTAGATTGAAATGAGATTTCGGATAATAAGAATGAGTGTGATAACATTTGAAAAGATGATAAATGAGAGAGTAAGCGGAATAACAAAGGAAAAGCTAGTCCAGTCCAGGACAAGATAGAGAAGGCACGACTAAGGTGGAATGGCCATGTGAGAAGAATGGAGAAAGAAAAGAGGCCTGGGAGGAAGTCGGATATGTTAGTGGGGGTATAGGAGGCCGAGAGGACGACCAAGGAACAAATGGCTGAAGGAAGGCATAAGGAGTGTGGTTCTGAAAAATAGATGTAGAGAGGCGGTTGGGAATAAGGGGGCAGTGGAGAAGGCTATGTTCCAAAATGACCCAGCCGGCGAATGGAAGCGTTTCATGATGATATACATAGACGTCATTAGCAGAGGATAATTATATCTCGGAATATATTAAAATTAAAAATATATAATTGAAAAACAAAATATCGAAGAGAACATTAAAATCTAATTAATATTTAAAACTAATGATAACTCCCATAGCAATACCTACAAAATATCTAAATATAAAAATGCAAATATTTAATAACACATAAATCATAATCAAGGATATTTATATTTAAATAAATAAATGAAATTACATAAAATTACTAATTAATAGTCATAATTAAATATAACAAATAATAAAAAACATCTTTCTCCTAAGTATATATTAAATATATTATTAATTAGTAGTACCTACACGTAAATAATAAATAAATGACAAAATCTAATTCGTCATTTTCATTTATTCAATTTGACAATCAGTATTATCATACTAATAATATTATAAAGAGGAAAGATTTGATTTTTTGTTTGTTTGTTTGTTTGTTTGTTTGTTTGAAATGAATAGGCTCCGAA
>CABFOW010008326.1:0-18671 GCA_902141385.1 Timema californicum | reverse complement strand
TATATATGACCCTATCAACATTTAATTGTTATTGCTTGACGTATTTAACGTAAACGTTCTGAACGGACTGATTATTTAAGCACACGACTTAAAAACTAACTCAAATTTAGAACAAATACAACAACACTATTAAATTAGAAACACTAATTTCAAAAATTATACATCTTTCGGCCATGTCATAAATGTAATCCAGGATAATTAGCTTAGTAAGTAGACACGTTTCAAACTCAGATAAGATGTCGTACATTAAATAACAACTACCTGAACCGATGGTCGCCGAAACTAAGACGTCAAGTTCACAAAATTTAAAATTGCCAACAACGGAGAAGTCAATGTCCGAATCTCGGCTGGACGGTGGTTTACCACGTGTGATTTACATTATTATCTCTATTCTTGATCCACACTAATGCGGATGCATTTTTTCTACGCTACCCTCTAAATCCCCACACCTAATAAAAATCGCTGATAGCCTTAGTACTAAACGGAGTTATAAATAGAATCGAAATCATTCGACGACACTTTACATGGTAGAATAATGAGAATAGTCGCACACACTTATAAATCTCGGATTATTTATGAAGGGGTTTGATATTTTTGAATATCGTTTCCACCAAAATATAGGTTATAGTTCTAACTGATTTAAAAAAATATGGTTTAAGTTTAAAGTGTTTTTTTAATGTGTGATTCAAGTAAATGGTCCTATCAAACAATCCCACATATCTTCTAATGTTCTGTTGTGACCCTAAAAATAAATATTTTATTTGATAGAAGAAAGTTTTATCAAGGTTTCTAAGCTTTTTATTTAATTTTATAAACAAAAATTTTCACTTAAAGTGACAATTTTTTTTACTTCAAAATCAAATATTTAAACTTTTTAACCAGTCAGAAACCTGTTGATAATTTTTGCCTACATTTAGTTGAAAACTATATTTAAAAATATCAAACAACTACTTTGAATAACGCGGAATCTCTAAACGTCTACAACGCGTGTCAGTACTCTACCATATGGCATCATTAAAGTTGTGGAAACATTAGTGAGACGCATCATGTGCGATTATGAACAATAATTGAAGTTGGTTAAATGATGAGGCAAATATAAATTATACAAGTGGCGCTTGGATCTGTCTTGACACTCGTCTTATTGTAAAAGAAGCCAGAAAGTTGTATGTGTACTCTTTCGGACATAATTAACAGCTGTGTATATAACTTACAGCTGTGTTTGCAACATGTTTATCATGGTTGATTTTAACTTTGTGCAGTACATAACTTAATAGGATAACGTAAAATACATACTTGTGTGAGTAAATTGGCATTACTTTGTTTTACTGAATGTGCAATCCAACTTGTAATATAAGCCACTTATTGTTTGTTGGTATGTTTGCATTTAAGAAAAAAAATTAAAATACTCTGATACCCATCGAGAAAAATGGAAGGTGGTTTGCAAACTCGGATATGTGGTCAAGATCTCAAACCGATTTGAAATTCCAAAACTTTATATTTGAAAGATTCTAATCGGATTCGAAAATACAAAAAGGGTCTAGAGTCTGTTAGTGGAATTTAATCGGAAACTCTATAAAAGTCAAACTTTTGATTAATTTTAATTTGTTTGAAGGAAATTAGCCATTATTTGACTTGGACAGAGAAGCTTGCATATTTAGTATTGTTAATTTAAAAATAGTTGTAAAAACGTATAATTTAGTCTATTACTCCATTTACGTTTGATTTGTTAACATTTAGTAATAAAATATTCATTTTGGATCTGATTCAAAATACTTCCTATTTAAAATTTCAGATTCGGATTTGATTTGATATTGAAACTTTGGATTCTAATTCGATTGGAGATTTAAAATATTAGAATCAGATTCAATTCAAGATTTAAAATATTAAATCCTGATTTGATTCGAGATTTAATATATTAGATTCAGATTCTAGTCTAGATTTAAAATCTTGGAATCACACACGATTTCTTAAAATTGTTAATAGTCTTCGTATGGTCTAACATTTTTTTACTAATGACCCTCTTAAAAATAAGTTTTTTCACCCCTGATCTAGGTTATATTATCACAATAAAGCATAATTGTATTTACTTTCTATTTAAAATGTTTTCTTTCTAATTGCAGCAGTTTCCTGTTACCTGGTAGAAGGTGCTGAGGCTAAGGCACAATATGAGCTCGAGACAGATTACAACAAAAACGTGCCTCCCCCTGGTGAGTGGGCAACAAGCCTTGTATTGTGTCATTAACTACTTATTATTATTATTTTAACCGCATCTTACTACCCGTTCGGGTTATACGCAGATAAACTACTTAGAGATCAAAGTAAATATGATCACTTATTAAAACTATTTTTTCTTTCTACGTTTTAAGACTGTGAACTCAAGATTTTAATTTCGAACCGAATACCAATCCTTGCTTACTAATAATTATTCCAATATCTTGGGATGACATATTTTTGTGATTACATTCTTTTTGAAATAAAATAAATGTTGAATGCAGCAATATGACTTACCCAATTTACCATTATGAAATTGTTATATTTTATTTACGGAACAATGTTAGTTTCATTTAAAAGTTTAATAACACAAAAAGTTTGAATTTAAGATTTTATTTTCGAATTAAAATCGGTCGAATACATATCTGAAAACTATTTTGGCTTGAAATATTGAATTTGACTTGAATATTTGTAAATGTTAAGATCCAAAATTTGGATCGAATATGAATTTTAACTATACTAGAAATCAGATTCGAAATTTCGAAGCCTCGCGCCTGCTTACAACGTTGCATTGTAGGTAAATTAACAGCCATTATTGCTCGATTTTAATTTGAATTTGAGGAAGGATTTTCACGTTAAAATTGACATTGTTTTAGTATATCTTGCTATAAAGTTAGTTAACAGCAATTTTATACTTTTATAAACAAAGTTATTTTTATATCCAACCACCTCGACTATGTTCACTGACCCTTTGGTGAGAGAAATCAATTCAAATCAATTTTAAAATCGTTGTTTGCGAGGTGGATGAATACGAAAAGTGTTTTAATTTATCATATAGAGAAATTATTGCCACCATAAAAAAATTCAACCTCAAAATTATTATAGGTCTTGACGTTTTATTTGACCCCTTACGTAAATGACAGCGTTTCTAAGCACAGCAGATGATTGGGAAACAAAACATAATTATTATGATTCACAAAGGAAACTATTCTTTAAAAGCATTTTTTAAATTAGTGACAATTTTAAAGTAACTTATGGCAGAACAGTTTTTTTTGACTAAAATTTAAATAATATTTCCTCAGTGGAAACATAGAGTTTAAGAGTTTAGTTTTCTTCACTTGATGATAAAAACATTTGTTGAATATCCGTCAAGAGTGTCCTGGATTTTAATGACAACTTTTTCTCTTCATTTAAAAAGTTTATCATCTTATGCCGCTATGCTCATTACTGATATTCAGGAACTGTTTATATCAACATGTGAAGAAAGTTAAACTCTATGTTTGTACTGGAGAAATATTTTATTTATTTTGGTCAAAAAAAAGTTTTGCCATAAAAACTGCAAAAACACTGGCCTTTACTTGCGTCACCTTCCATTCCACTTTAAATTATTATTATTATTATTATTATTATTATTATTATTATTATTAGCACCGCGTCTTACTACCCGTTCGGGTTATACGCACTTACGTTAATGTGTAGTGGTAGGGTGATTGTGAGATGAAATGGAGGACCTACAGTTTAACGTGGAATCCGAACCACGGTGGAGGCCTGGCATTCCCCACATTCACAAGATGTCTTGTCAGAGGTGAAGGAAGGGTTTGGTAATCAGATAAATCTGTGCCGGAACCGAGGATTGAACCCCGGCCGCCAGCACAGAAGTCCGACACCTTACCCCTCCACCTTAAAGGTTAGCTTAGCGGTTTTCCTTTATGACTCTGACCCAAAGTGCCAATTTCAGAGGGAGGATTTTTTTTCCAGTAGTGGTTTGGTTTCCAAAATAAATTTACCTCTACAAAAACCTTTTCATCAAGAACGTAAATTACAATCGAGCTTGTTGGCAAATTCTTTATAATCAAATTAACTTCACGCGGAGGGATGTTCATTTTTTATATTTTTAAAAATGAAATCACATCTCGCATTGTCAACCGCGTAAACTCATTTCCAGAGTGGTCATCCTCCCTACCCCTTTCACATCCTACTTACCCTCTTATAGGTTTTTACCCGCTGGAATTACGCGTTTGGAATTAAAATCACGTGTAGAGGGGAAAGGGATATGGGATGCGTGAGTGTTAGAGGGGTGAATCCCACACGCTAACTTGCACGGCACATTAGTCACACAACGTGCTGCGATCGGGGCAGAGACGGTCAAACCACAACCAAAGACCCCTGGGGCTTTGTTGCTGAACTTTTGACTTCGTGTCGCGTGGAAGGAAATATCGGAGGAGAACCGTGCAAAAACCAGCTAATTCCAATATTTCAATAGAAAAAATAAATGACGACTTTGCTTATTTGGTGATTTTAAAGCTATCATGTGAAGCGAGTTGCATCTTAACTTAATTCACCTAACCCCTCTAAGAACTCACTATACTGTTTACGCCTGGATAACATTAAATTACTTTATGAACTACCTCTTTTTTCTATTCCTAATAGACATATGTTCCTTGTACGTTTTTACTCTACATCCTGGCTAAAAGATTCTTACAGGCCATTTTCGTTTATAGACCAAATGGCCTGAGTTGTAGACGATTTATAAAAAAATGCGTTTAGAAAAAAATTACTTCAATATAAAAAATAGTGTTGTGACACTGTAAGACTATCTTTATAATTATTAAAAAGTTTGTTGTTGTTTCAATGTCATTGTTTTAAAACTCTCTGATTGAATGGTAAATATATTATCATGGAGAATCCTATCTTGATTTGTCATGATGTCACAGGTAAGCAACGTATTTAAAGATTTTTTCAACAATAAGATAATTTTGTGCTATGTAAACCTAAATAGAATTTAATTTTTTATCCTAATTTTTGCTACGCCTTGTTGACACGGTGGCAGTACTGTCACGACAGTGCAAGTCATGATAGTGAGTGATAATTACTGTCTCGGCAGTCTTCATTCACACGTTGAATTGAAATCAATGTGATAGTGAGACCGTGAATACCTCAGCCACCATGAAATGGTAGAACTTGTTCAGGCAGTTACTAGAGTAGTTGAAGAATTGATGGCTGTACAGGTAAATAGACGTACAAAAAACAAAAGTAATTCGATTATAAAATGCACAGGGAAATAATCTAGGTGCATCAAACGCACTGCTAAAGGAGCTAACATGGGAAGATCCTCGATCTAATAAATCATTTAACTTAAACACACCTGCAAGAAAACTATAAACAAAACGAACAACAATGCTATAATAATCAAATAACTTCAACTCCTCAACACACCTGCAAGAAAACTATACACAAAAAGAGCAACAATGCTATAATAATCATATAATTTCAACAACAACACACCTGCAATAAAACTATAAACAAAACGAACAACAATGCTATAATAATCAAATAACTTCAACTCCTTAACACACCTGCAAGAAAACTATACATAAAAAGAGCAACAATGCTATAATAATCATGTAACTTCAACAACAACACACCTGCAAGTAAACTATATACAAAAAGAGCGACAATGCTATAATAATCATATAACTTCAACAACAACACACCTGCAATAAAACTATATACAAATCGAGCGACAATGCTATATAATCAAATAGCTTAAATTCCAACAACACACCTGCAAGAAAACAATAAACAAAATGAACAACAATGCTATATAATCAAATAGCTTCAACTCCAACAACTCACCTGCACGTGCTTGGCGCGAAAAGGAAATGGCTCTCTCTCGCGGCAGTGGGCTAAAGACCGGTTCACACGATGCAAGTGATTGTGGTAGTTGACGGTACTGTCACACTATTAAATATCAAAATGATTTGATTCGTGACAGGGATGTCATGGCAGTCTGACAGTGACAGTAATATTGGTTCACACGGTGACCATATTGCGACAGTTGCAACTGTCGCGACAGCAACTGTCATGGTTTACTATCCTCGTGTGAACAAGGCTTGATTATCGAAATACCAAACTAACTGTATCTCTGTGTGTGTTTATTTGAGGACCTAAGTTTACCAATACCGTTTTACTCATTTTAAATGAATACTATGGATTATCCCACAGTACTGAACCAATTTTTCTTAACATTCTGTATAGTATTATGTTTGTCAATATGAATTTCAGACCAATTTAGGAGAGAAAAACTGCGGAGTTAGCTTGTTTTTGCGTCAATCCCGTGATATAAGCCCTAGTAAACACACACACACACAAAGTATCCAGAAGAATTGATCCAATTTGTACGTGCTCGAATCTCTCTCTGTTTGTCAGACCAGCACATTGTACAGTAATCCAGAGTGTGTTCTTACTCTAATTGTAGTATTAGGTATAACGGGTGGATTAGCTTCACCTTGAACAGTGAGAATAAACTTTAACTAAACATCCAAGCTGTCGAAATGTTTAATTTAAGACGACCGCCTCGGTCAGCGAGAAAGTATCAATCGCTGTCTGGCCACACGACTTAAAATATAATGGTCTGGGTCATTTTCTGGAACCAATTTTCTACTAATTATAATCTTATAATGCCTTTGTCCCCTCACCTACAACCACCCTTTATCATGTTTGTTTTTGAATACAATAATATGAGCTATTTATTCAATGTGAAAAGTTAGTGAGATGCGGTGCTCAGAAAATATAAAACATTTTCAATTAATGAGTTAAAAAAAATTAATATTCAATTATGTGCCCACCACGCGCAACGAATACATTTTAAAAATTGGTTTGAATCCATAAGTATTTTCCTGCTCCTACTGTCAACTTTAGGCCTCAACCTAAACTAGAATACCTACTACCTTTCAAAAGGGGTGGGGGTTGAACTAAGCAAAGAGAAAGGCAAGGAACAATAAATGCACTGTTCTCATAACCCAGCTCTCGTGCGTGCGCGTGCGTACACACAAACACACATGCATATGAACGTTTAAAAATTACCAGATGTTTGTGGATTTCTGTTTGATTATTCTAGCGCCTTAAATATCGATGCATAAATTGTACACCTACCACTCTCAGACGAATACATTGATTCCTATTTATGATTTAAAATAGTGGTAGAATGGTTTTAAAGCTTCACAATATTAGTTTGTCTCGTCACTTCTAAAACGATCGTGGCAACGTTGTAAATGGAAGACCTGTGTAAATTGCTAAATATTACCAACAGTTCCCGGTGGTCCTACAAGTAGCGTTACACTACGGTTACCAAACTATTTCAAATTTTAATTTGATAAATAAGCTTTTAAAGCTTTGTATTAAACTAATAAATTATAAATAAATGGCTAAAACAAGGAGAAAAATACTATCTAGTCTTGTGATTTCTTCTTTTTCCAACATTAATACTTACATCTATTTTAATCTTGTTAAATTAGCTATTTATTTAAAAGAAATATAAAAAATAATAGAACACTAAATAAAAACTATAATCCAAGAAAATTCAAGTAAAAATAGTTCTTCTTTAAATAGTAAAATTCAATTTTGAAAATTTAACTTAATGAAGTCATTATAAGACAAATAGTTCTAAGCTGAAAATGTGATAGTTTTCATTTGTATAGTTTAGTTATTCTGATTAGTAAAAGTTATAAATAGTCTTCGTTTTAGATAATATATAGTCCCTGTTTATTGGTGAAAACCGATTTCAAATCCATAGAACGGTTTTGTCACAATCTTTTATTTTGTAATACCATTTTTTGTGTGAGTAGACGAGTGTTGACCAGCCCTTATATATTGACAAAAAAACATAAACACTACACTAGCTTGTATTTTTACTAGAATTAACATAAAACAATATTCTATAACCCTATGCATATAGAGAATTGTAAGCATAATTTAAAAATTTACATTTTCCACTCTTAAAAGTAAATAAATATATATATATATATGTTGATCATTTAGAGCAAAATGCCCAGGAAACGAAAGGTTGTCATTTAATAAAGGATAGGGTGTCACAACACAAATTATTGTACTGTCATTTGTTTTTCCTCCTCACCTGTTTGTTCTCCTACAGCCAGACAGTGCTACCTAGGAACATTATAAATAACAAAACCACTTTAGTTCTGCCATTTATGAGTCTATGTACGACTATTCTAACGCCTAGATATAACAAATCTAAGTCTTTCAGCCACGTAAATACATGACCCGTAGTTATTAACTAACCACTAATCAGTTGTCTTTCACCCTTTAGTAATCAGTGATATCGATTCATTTGATCAACGTTCCAAGTTTCAGGTCCACGCAATCGCTTTTATACGTTAGAAAAGACTGTTTGAGACTCACAAGCGCCGCACTATATATGCATTCCGCTCAACTTTAGTGTTTGGTAGAACTACCAACCCTGCGCCAGAACATGTTTGGGTAGAAAGAAGATTTATTTCCGTTGACTTTATTTTTATTAGCGAGTTTTAACGTTATTTTATTTATCTCATTTATTTGAGATTATGATAATATCAGCACATGACTTATAAACCAACTTAAACCTAGAACAGACACAACATCCAGCCCCCAGCCATTAATTCATCAACACATTTAACCAATGATACATTTTTCAGACACGCCGGGAATCAAACCTGGTACCCTTACCTCAGTATACAGATACGTTAACAACTAAGTTAAGGTGTTGGACCTAAGCCTAATAATGTTGTTTTTTTAAATCACCGCATCCAATTACCTGTTCAGCTTATACGAATTATGGTAGCTACTCTAATGGGTTAAGGATGATTAAGGAAGTATTTTAGAGGTTATACCATCTATTTGCGTGGAGGGAGAGTAGAAAATATTTTTTTAAATAAAACCTCAGTACACCCGACTGAGATTAGAACTTTGATTTCCCCGTCATAGGAAGTATAGTCTACTGGGAGAAGAGCGCTCTATACCATGCGGCCACCAAAGTAAGCTATTATTATTATTATTATTATTATTATTACGTTGATTTATCTATGTATTTATCCATTATTGTATATTTATTTCTAGTTACAATAAATAGAATTTTAAATATTCCGCTACTATCAAGGATGCAATTTTTAAAATGGGCTATCAAGAAGTACGCAAGTGAAAAATGGTTGAAATTAAGGGTGAGTAATCTGGTTTTATAGTAAGTGCACCCACATTATCCTGGATAGGGAATGATATGATCCGCTGGGATTAATCACAAAATGAAAACCACTCCCAATTTACCATACCTAGATTTGGAAATGTTAAATTCCCATCAGCAGCAGTATCAACTTAAACCTAGAACAGACACAACATCCAGCCCCCAGCCGTTAATTCATCACCACATTTCACCAATGATACATTTTTCAGACATGCCGGGAATCAAACTTAGTACCTTTACCTCAGTATACAGATACGTTAACAACTAAGTTAAGGTGTTGGACCTAAGACTAATAATTTTTTTTTTAATCACCGCATCCAATTACCTGTTCAGCTTATACGCATTATGGTAGCTACTCTAATGGGTTAAGGATGAGTAAGGAAGCATTTTAGAGGTTATTCCATCATTTGCGTGGAGAGAGAGAGTAGAAAATATTTTTTTAAATAAAACCTCAGTACACCCGACTGAGATTAGAACTTTGATTTCCCCGTCATAGGAAGTCTAGTCTACTGCGAGAATAGCGCTCTAGACCATGCGGCCACCAAAGTAAGCTATTATTATTATTATTACGTTGATTTATCTATTTATTTATCCATTATTGTATATTTATTTATAGTTAAAATAAATAGAATTTTAAATATTCTGCTAATATCAAGGATACAATTTTTAAAATGGGCTATCAAGAAGTTCGCAAGTGAAAAAAGGTTGAAGTTAAGTGTGAGGGATTTGGTTTTATAGTAAGTGCACCCACATTATCCTGGATAGGGGATGATATGATCCACTGGGATTATATCACAAAATGAAAACCACTCCCAATTTACCATACCTAGATTTGGAAATGTTAAATTCCCATCAGCAGCAGTACAGACTATTCCGAGACTGACGTCTTATATCGTGCTAGCATAGGTTTGAGAATAATGCTTTCTTGGGTGTTATTTCTTGTTTTATAAGTAAAAGACTATTTATAAATGGATACAATACCAACTCTGTGTTTTGGCAATGAGCCAAAGCACAATTTCTGGATCGGGTCAAGTTGAGATCCCGTCAGCTTAAGACCCCTTGACCTAGTTATGAACGACTTCCGGTTTCATCACGATAAATTATTATGGTAGTATCAAAGCTGTTCATTCTGGCCCATCAGTAATACCAATGGCGTGACGTGGTGTGCTTCCAGGGAAGGCAGAGTTAGTTTAGATTGTACCTGTGAATTGTTCTCACACTTCAGTAGAACACTAATTGGCGGCCAGATATAAACTTAAATATAATACTTTCATATGAGGTGTATCAGGACCCAATGTTCTTGGGTTAAAAACCCATCAGAGGTTGACGGATTTTTCTTGAGTGATAAAAACTGGTGGCACAATTTCATTCGTAGAGGAAGTAAAACCGTCTGTCCCATGTCGATTGTGTCATGTAAAATAACCCTGGAAGATACGTAAAAATACCTTTCTCTCTGGCAACACTCCACGACATGATACTACTTATAATATAAGTAGAGTAGAGCCTATTTATAATTGGTTGAAAATTGGTGTAAAAAATATTAAAGGTACAGTTCAAACAAACTCAGGTAAATATCAAGTTTGAACAAAATCCATGAAATTGTCTCGGCTGTGGCTCCAAGTACAGACATACAGCAGACAAACAAAGAAAGAGGGAGAATTGTAAAACCCACTTTTATGAGATTTTGACTCTGGGGCATGTAAAAATGTCAAGAGGTATAATAATTTTTAGCTCTAGAATGTTGACGATTACAATAATATTCCCTAAATGATAGAAGTAAATAATACTTATTTACTTGACAAACTATTATCATCTAATTTTAATATCTTATATATAGAATCCGTCTCAAAGTGACCCGCCTGGATGGGATTGCAACTTGGACAGGTCAAAGGCAGGTCCACGCCCCCGTGTGATTAACACTCTTGTTCGCCAAGGTCTTCAGGAGAGCTTACAACATTTTCCCTTTTAGGTAATGGTACTTCAAGACTGTTCTGTTGGCTTCCTGTGTTCATCAGAGTGACGTAGTGCGCCGCTTATTTAACTCAACGTATATGTCAAAAGAAAACACTCTAAAGATCCCATTTGACTCCCTGATCCATGGATTACCATGTCTTCATTCATCAAGATTACGATTAAGATATTTCCCCCTCCCCATTTTCCACTTTCTATTACTACACTTCCGGGCTATATACACTTTAATTAAGTTAATCTTAGGTGGCCGCATGGTCTAAGGCGCTACACTAGTGATAGACTAGACTGCCGATGACGGGGAGATCAAGAACAAACCAAGGTAGGGTGTACTGAGAGTGGCTTTCCTTACGTGGTTTTCCACTCAAAATCCACGGAAATGTCAGTATAATTTCTCCAAATTCAACCTTACTCATCCCTTAACATATTAGTGTAATTATAACATAGGTGTAGATTCCGAAATGAGAAAGGTGAAAATATTTAGAATAAATATAGTAGAATTCAAGATAAGAGTTGAATGTTTTGGGGAAAATGTCAAATCTTTAGTACAACTATGGTACATTTAGACACCCCCCCATATAAAACTAAAAAAACTGTACACTAAACTAAAGCTATAGTCACTACGGCGCATGCATTCGGAATGAAGTTATACTTGTTAGTGTTTAAAATTCCAAACTAGGGTAGAAAGAAATGGGTGCAGGTTCCAGGAGCTATAATCTCACATGCTGTAAATACTTTCTCAAAACGCAACAATTAATTTATTTTAAATATACCAAGCGTTGAAGAGGTCAATCTGTGTACTAAGGAATAGGATTAGGCGGTAAAGATCGAATAGGGTAGCCTCACAGATACTAAACATATTTTAGCACCGCATCTTTCTATCCATTTCGGATGTATGCATATGTAATGAATAAGCTAATTTGGTGTGAATGAGATATGTAAAGTTGGGAGAAAGTGTACCCAAATTTTCGTGGAGGGAGAGTGTAAACCCCTTTAGGAAAAAACCTTATCAGGACACCCAACCGAAATTCGAAATCCAATCTTCCAGTCATCGGCAGTCTAGTCAGTTGCGAAAGTGACGCCTTAGACCATGTTGTCCCCCCAAAGCGAGGGAGCTGCTAATTAATGGAGCAATACCTACCTTGGTGGCATAGTTAGCTAGCGCGCTAGTTTTGAGTTGAGCTAGATTGCCGAGGATGGAGAGATCGAGGTTCGAATCTTTCTTGGTTGAACTGGGGTGGTTTTTTCCTAGAGGGTTTTCCATTCTACCTCCAAGCAAATGCTGGTTCACTTCCTTTATATTCATCCTTCCCGATTCCTAACACATTAGCGTAATTAGTACTTAAGCGTATAACCTGAAAGGGTAGTAAGACGCGGTGCTAAGTATTGTTATTACTAATGGAGCTAGTGTTGATACAAAATCTCACTGTATCTGTGCCTAATAGTAGTGTCTTTAACATACAGTCAATTCACTACTGACATGGTGGTAATTGACAGATCGAGAATGTTACCAGATCTAGTCTAATTGAATCTATTCGCCAAACCATATGATACGCAAGACCACGTGTTGAGCTGCTGCCACGCTTGGAAATCATAACTTTCACAACAAACAACATGATTTAATTGGTTTTTCTTTTAATCGTTTTCACATTAGTGAAACACTGGCCTATGAAAATAGCCTTTTTGTGTGTGTGTGTGAAGCGATTTCTGCGACTTATAAACGTTTTACTAACTAAAGCTTTTAGATTTCTTCTGCCTTCTATTCACAAGCTAGGACGGCGAACCAGACAAAATGAGGGCGATTATTGACGTCATACAAAACATATTCGGCTGTATTGTTGTGCATTTGTTTACAAAATAAATAATAAGTTTATTTTGAAATTAATATTTTGCATGGTTCTTTATCTAAGTTATAAAATGTTATTTATTTTGGTGGTCAGTTGTAAGACGATACAAGTGTGAATATAATAATTTTTAATTTATTATTTGATGTACTATAATATATCTTGTTGCCACAGCTACGAAATAAAAAACACAATAGTTCTATTAATAGGTTTTGTTCTTTCAATTAGTTATGAAAATTTCAATCAAACAGTACTCCTTAGGAAAGTATTATTAGAATTGTGTTGATTTATAATATAGCGTTGAATAAGAAAATAATCATTATTTCCGAACAGGTTGATATTAGTGACTTTCAGCCAATGTTTACAATAAAATTATTCTACCAACTGTTAGTTACCAACACTCCTATGACTTATGGACTGTAGGTCACACCTGTAATTTTCTCTATTCTTATCGCGCTACCTAAAGAGGTAACTAAACACGCCCCCTCGTAATAAAATATAATCAAGCGCTGGCATCAAGTATCGAAATGGTATCTGCTTCAGTCAAGAGTGCCTAGACGGTTATATTGAGGAAGTATTTAACCTCACTGATTATCCTCAGGAGTAACGAGATAGAATAAGGGGAAAGGGGAAGAGTTAATTTTGAGTGCTTAGGAGTCCCAGATGTGAATATAACCACTGTTGACAAGCCACAATAAATATTTGGGCAAATCTATGGATAAAATAAAATAAAATGAATAGCATAGAGGCTAATACAAGGTAGATAAAAGGAATACAGTAGTTATTTATCACTTGTGTGGTTTTAGGATGAGTAAATCCTTTCCTCCCATTTACTCTTCCCCGTCTAATAACCCTTTAATCTACCATCAAACAGACTTTAAACGAGTATGCGTGCAAGTTATCCGACACAGTAGAAGATGCGCTTTAAGCCCCATGATAAATGATGAGAATGTGAGAGATTGCAGTCTAACCACGCCTTAAGAAAACATCTTACCCCAATGATAGAACCTAGCTTAAGGAGGTAATATAGCTAGAACTAAACTTTGCATGGAGGTACAGTTTTTCTGTATTATAGTTTAGAAAATAGTGGAATCAGGATCAGTGAAACAGTTTTACCATGGACACCTTTTTGTATATAAAAACAAGATTGAAAAAACATTATTTTAAACTAAACACCATTAAACTAATCCTAATTTCGCTATTGTTAAATAAAGAATTAGAAAAACTTAGATATGTTTTATCGTTGTAGCGTAAAAATCTCCTGGTTAATCGGCCCTGTGATGGGCTCTTAAAGCAACAATTAAACATCTGAAACCTTAACTCACTCATAGATGCTGCTGTTTCAATTCCCCTAAATAAATGTACCTTGATTCGATTGAACTGCAGTCATGTGTATCAAATATTAGTTTAAGTTTATTATTTTCAGAATTCTCATGTATAAAATGAATCAATCGCCATTATTATACTCAGTTCAGAATCAAAGCTCAGCCTTCTGGGTCCGAGTTTTCTCTACCACCCAAAGGGTTCTTAATACCTGTTCCTAGTTTACCCACAGATATAATTATACTACAGAATAGTATCGATTAACTGAGTCTTTGCTATCTAAATATCGCTTATCCACGCCTTGATTATCTTGGCCTCAATTATCCGAGTCTTGATTATCCAAACCTCTATTATTCGGACATTGACAATCCAAGCCTCAATTAGCTGAGCCTCAACTATCCAAGCCTTGATTATCCTATCCTCGATTATCCTAGGCTTGATTATCCAAACCTCGATTTTTTGAGCATTGACTATCCAAGCCTCGATTATCCGAGTCTCGATTATATAAGAATTCACTATCGAAGTTTCGACTATCCTAGGCTGGCTTTTGTATGTATTTTTCTATAATATAAAATCAAATCACTTAATATTGTAATGTATTTTAGGGATATAATGCTTTTAGTAACCTTCTGGAATAAAGGAACTTTTAGAATATACAAATTTTGTGTTCAAAATTGATTTCATTTTACTATATTAATAGTGTTATTTTATAGATAGTGATAATATCCATCAAAGGTGACAGTTGCAGATAACATTACTTGACGTATGAATACGTGAAATAAGTTTTAGTCACTTTTGCAACTATCAAATACGCTCCTCCCTACCAAAATCTTACGTATACATTAATTTGGTCTTCAATATACTGTATTTCAAACCATAATACTGTACCTTAAAAATGAACCTTCCGTTTCATCCGAACCAATGGAATTGGCTCACATTACATCGGATAAGTGAGAATTTAATATTACAAATTTTTTAGCACCACATCTTACTACATGTTCAGGTTATCCACATATGTACTAATTACGTTAGTGAGTTTGAGAGGAGTATGGTTGAATTTAGATGAAGTGTACCCACATTTGAGTGGAGGGAGAGTGGAAAAACATTTGGTAGAAATCACCCTCAGTACACCCGACCGGGATTCCAACCCCAAAACCACACGGCTACCGGAGCAGGTATTACGTATTTAATTTTCCAGATAGAATTTAACTTTATATTTCCTTACTACAGTTAAAAAATAAACTGAAGCAAATGTGTGCCATCGTAAATCATCCCACATATCTTTCTATTCGTGCCAACAGTTCTATATGAAAGGTATTTCAACATAATATCATGCATTAGTATTTCAACACATAAACTAAACAATTCTGAAGCTATTTTTACCCTTTTCCATGGCGTGTACGTAGTCTTTATCAAGATTTTAATCTAATCCTTTCTCTCATCTGTTTTGTTTTACCATTAATAATTTAAATAACGCCGTTTCTGTGACGTCACTACATTTTGTATCCAATGAGGAAGCGCACTGGTGGTGTTCGATCTGGTAACACTTTGGACGAAGTTTCTTGACCCTCCTAGGGGGCTGAGTGGTTAGAATGTTCAACCGCGCGTATATCCTGGCTAGATTCATGGTTTCTGTCGATACTTGCTATTTTTCTAAGGGTTAGTCTTGATGTACAGTTAAAATCTTCCGACGCGGTAGGCCTAGAGGTTCCGTAAGCTCCATATCCTTAAAGTCCTTAGAAATTGCAATCACGTCTATCCAGTCCGAATCCTTATCCGTAATCACGTTACCATAACAGCCAATGGGAAAGTTGGAAACAACGTCCAATTAAACTCTTCTAAAGAAAGTTTTCTAGAGCTAAATGCAAGCAGAGGTCATGTGTGAAGCAGACGGTATCATAGATGAACACTTATTAACACAATTAACTACACAACATATTTTGATTCAACGTCAAGGATTGGCTACATTTTGAAAGGTAAGTTCACAAATAATAAATTATTTAAAACGTGATCTAGTTAATGTAATGGCTCTGTTAATGCCATTGGTGCTTTCCTTTCGATGCAAGCACACCCTTACTTTTCTGTGATTGGTAGTCCTTAGCAGTCCGTATCGACTAATCATTAGGAGGTTAGAGTTGAATCAACTTCTACAGAGTGATAAGGACTAAGGAATTAAGGATAAGGACTTTGTAGACAATGCAATATGTTAGTGTGAAGTCGATCTCTTACGGAGTACTACAAATCTTATGGATACGGAGGTTTATATGGGGGTTCGGCTGTAATGGCCCATCTACAACCAAACGCACCCGTTTGTCGGACTCGCAACTACGCAATAACGTAATTTTGTTTGTCTGCAATAGCTTACGCAAACACAATCGTATGTAGGAACTGTCGAACCCGCTTGTCGGGAGGTGATGAACATTGTCCATCTCTTGCGTTTATGTAGTTGTGTTGGCTTGCGTTCAGCCAATAAAAAACCAATATGGATGCACTAGTAAAATCAAATAATATGAAGTTATTTAGTCTATGATAACAACTCTTGGAAATGTATAGTAATTAATACAGGATTTTCATTTAAAATCATGTGTATTTAACCATTTAAATATTTTTTAAATATTCATTTCTTATTTGAAAACATTAATATGAATTTGACCTTTATAGTCATCATTGATGTTTGTTCCTATTGGTTGAACTTACGTCTTACAACTTTTCACTGTAAACAGTCTATTTTGTATTTAAGAGAAGCGTAATTACGGGTGCATTTGGGATTGCGTTATTGAGAGTCCTACAAGCGGGTATGTTTGTTGTAGACGGGCTATAACTGACTTATCTTGTGTTATATTTTAAATCATGTTCAGAGATAAATTATTTGTTTTTAAAGCTCTCGCTAAATTTTAAGGGCACAGGGGGAAAGGTAGAAAGTCAAATTTTAACTCAAATTTAGATAGTTCATTAATCTGTTAAACAATCATGACACCTTTATATTACACCTGAAATTATGGTTAAAAGAGGGTTCTGTAATATTTATATTAATTTAAAAAAGTGTGATAGCTACTTTTAAGAAATCGTGTTGATAAAATGAAAATTAAATTTATTCACGTTATTTTGACAAAGTTAAATAAATAAAATATTATAAAGCTTTTTTTTACAAAAATTTCTATCTAAGACCAAAATTTAGTGCGTGCTAGTGGGACCCTTATTCAGAGTATAAGCCTACCTGAGAATGTATTAGAAACTTTGTACGTTTTGCAATTTACGGGACATTAACGACTCAATATTATTTTGAGTAATAATAGTCTATTGTTTTCATGTTGTGTTGGTGAGTCAAAAACCAATGGCATGGAAGAGAATATTATATGAGCGTACCAATTGTTTCAATAGTACAGGTCTTTCCATAAAGTATTCATCTATTCATAAAACTTAATAAACTAGTTATGTTAGGAGCTAGCAGTAATTAATAATACATTTGAAAGACAGCTTTGTTTTAGTTAAATAGATTATCACAATAGGTCAATACTTCCATAAAATACATATTTCCTAAAATAGCTAATTTAAAAGGGCTTAAAGTGTGGGGAATAATTTATGGACACAAACTGTATATTTTTTGAAAGCAATGTCATCAAATATTTGAGTTTTTAGGAAGCTCAAACGTGGCATCACAGACTATATTGACGTATTAACTTCACACCGTGTCTTACTACCCGTCCGGGTAGTACAGTATTTAATAACGTTAACAGGGATCATTTCTAAGAAAGGTACCCGCAATTTCATGCAGAAAGAGTGAGAAATAATTTATCAGAAATCAACTTTGTATATAAAATATATGGTATACACATATTTAATCAAATACTTTTATTCCCATTAAACCCGCTCCTGTGGTTGCATGGTCTAAGAGATATACTGAACCCCCGATGACGGAAAGATAGGAATTGTAATCCCTGTTGGTTGCACTAAGGGTAGTTTTCCCTAAATGCTATCTCACCCTTCCTCGATGGGAATGAGGGTACATTTATTCTAAGCTAAACCTTTCGTATCCTTAACACATTAGTGTAATTAATATAATATATGTATACAACCCCAGCGAGGAGTGAGACGCAAAGAAGAAAAAATCCCATCAAGTGGTAAACCAACAGAGCTATCAACCTAATCGCTAAAAGTGTCTCTGTCATGCTGTTTTCCTCGCATGCCTGCCTATTCACTCTGTGAATGTGGTAACAGAAATTCCCCCTTCTACCGTCTGGCGCGGTTGAAACATCCGGTGATTAATGACGGTGACAATACCTCAGAGGATTTTGTTTGTTTGTTTGTTT
>CABFOW010008325.1:0-18673 GCA_902141385.1 Timema californicum | reverse complement strand
GCTTTTCTTTTTTATTATTTATTTAGTGTTTCTGTTTATTTGCCTTATTTTCTTTATTACACTGAAAAATGGTCGCACTGTTCGTTTCACTGTTCTTAGAATGGTGGTAACATAAAAATTTTTAACAAAATTATAAATTGCCTTGGTTGAATAATTAACTTTGTATTTGAGATTAAGTAAAATTAGGTTAAGTTTAAATTTAGTTAATTAATAATTTATTTGTATAAGCTGAAAATCTTGAATATGAATATAAGTTGATAGCTGAAGTACTTCAAAGCACCTTAAATTCAAATTTAATTTTGAACTACTAATATAAAATATAAATATTAATTTTTTTTTATAAAATGTTTAATTTAATTTTCTATAAACCAATTATTTCTATTGACACTCAAATCTTTATATGGGCTGTGTTAATTATTCAATCAATCACTGTTCACCGAATTCCTTACGGTAAACTTTCTGTACAACATAAATTTATTCAATTAAACTGTCCTTAATGTATCATTATCTTACATATGCTTAGATACTACCTTGAATTAATTTGAAAAGTGGGGTCACATTTTTTCACAATTTATTTGGATTTTATTGGTTTGATTCATTTTATTTATTACTGTGATCTCGGTTTTTACTTATCATAAAACAAATATTAATTACTTGCTATTGAGTAAGGTATATTACATTATTTATCACATATTCAAGCCACATTTGTTATTTATATTAACAGTTTTTAATTTTTTTTAAGAACCCTTGCCCATCACCCAAGGTCAAAATGCCCTTTCACTTTCGTTTACCTTCGCTAGTAATACAGATGCTTAGGTTCAAGGTCAACCTGCCCTTTAACCCTAACTTTCTCTTTCTTTCCTTTACCCTTCTTAAAGTCAACTTGTTTGCGTGAGCAATAGAAAATATACTATTTTACCCTAATCTTATGAAGTTTAAAATAATTNTTTACCCTAATCTTATGAAGTTTAAAATAATTACAATTTATAAAAAAAAAAATATTCTAATTATAAAGTACACTTGAAATTAGCTTGAAATCATCAATCACCTTAGCATGAAATATTTAAATATCTTTTTACCTTTCTAATTGGATAATCACTAATTACTTTTCCCATTAGTGAGAAAATATCTGTTATCTATTGACCAAAACTTTTATTTTAAATGTGGCTTAGTGACCTTAGGCTCTTAAACCAAATGAATTTTTATTTATAAATCAATTAGCCTTATTGGTTCTAACACCCTAATTTGCTCCTTTACATACATGGCTACTGCATTAGTATTGGCTGCTATATTACACAATCACAGAATACCCTTTTAAACTTCTTCATAATCTCCTCAATATCTGTCAATTTCAATTCAGATCTACCATCTAACACTAATCACATATATTCCTGGAAAACAGGCCTAGCCTCATTTGATACTGACATCACTTGAGCACTATTTATAATGATATGGGCCTTATGATGATGTCGCATATATGCCTTATTACGCAGTTATCACACGATTATGTGATCTGATTATTTGTGATTTTTAATTCCTATAAAATGGATAAGACTTTTAATGTTGCACACGATTTATTTAAATGATAACACCTTCGCATCTGATGATATGATATATAATGACACAGTTTTTTGTTAAATTACGGATTGTTTCTCTGTGATTATTACACGTTCCGCGCTCTGAGTACTGTGTGCTGTGTAGATTTGTGTTACTACTCTTAATATTTTACTGGCACTGTTTTAACGAGCCGCGTGATGAATCGAACTGCGATATTACCGAGTTCTCTATATATTACCGGCACTGTTTTAACGAGCCGCGTGATGAATCGAACTGTGATATTACCGAGTTATCTATATATTACCGGCACTGTTTTAACCAACCGCAAGATGAATCGAACTGTGATATTACCGGGTTCTCTATATATTACCGGCACTGTTTTAACGAGCCGCGTGATGAATCGAACTGTGATATTACCGAGTTCTCTATATATTATCGGCACTGTTTTAACGAGCCGCTGTGATGAATCGAACTGTGATATTACCGAGTTCTCTATATATTACCGGCACTGTTTTAACGAGCCGCGTGATGAATCGAACTGCGATATTACCGAGTTCTCTCTGTGAATTTATACGCACAAACTGATTATATATGACCTAATCGTTTCCTTTATGACCCCTTCTTTTCATTGTCCAAACTAACTAAAGGAAAAACTCTTTGACAATCTGATGTTGTGAAGGCTGGCTTCTTATTGGGTAGAGGGAGCCAGCGTATCTCATGATTTTTCTAATACAACGGAGTTGATCTTTTAAAGAAAAAAGTTTTAGAGTGTAGTGTTTTGAAATTATTTCTTAAAGCGTGGGATTTTCCAATGATGAAGTATTAAAAGGATATTTTACATACGGTTCTTTAAAGAAAAAGACACTTCATCTATGACTTTTTTTTAAATATATGAGAGAGGTCCAAAACAGTATCATTACACTTTCAAACTTATACAACAATATTCATTGGTTATGGTTGATTATGCCTTTATACATTAATTTGAGGGGAAAGAAGACGTATATTCTTAATGCAGCCAAATAATTACTCTACATAAGACACTGCCAGTAAACATTGTATTAATATATCTTATTTGCTCTCCCCGGATGTGTGTATTTGACTAAAATTATATTTATCAACAATAAAACTGACTCTTGTGGTCATTTTATATTTCCGAAAAGTATAAGTACAATTGCTAATACAAACAATCATGTAGACCAATATTCAAGGACATGATGAAAGTTTGATTGATATGTGTATTTTGAAAGCTCTCAATTAAACACACGTGTATCCTGTCAACCTCTCACCACACTGGACCTAAAGTGGTGTTGTATATCCTACAAGAACCAATCAATACAGGTAGTGGGAGTGAAGGAAGTTTGCCAGCCCTCACGACAAGACATATCGATTCTCTTCTGTTTCCTTTCTTCTTTCACTCTTTCGTCTCTTATTTCACTCTTTCCCTCATTCTTACCTGCTGCACCACTATGCATTATCATATTCTCCCGTTCATTTTTGTTTTCTTCTTTAATAATTTTGCTCATTAAATTTATTTTCGCATTTGCAGCTGAAATTGTAATTTAATTAATTTTATTACTCTTGTAACAATGTTAGAAATCTGTAATGAACATTAAATGTATAATTGAATACATTATACTGCACAGCGTAGCCATAATTTATAATATGTTCACGTTAATTACGTCATCACGTTCATGATATTAAGGAGAAAGGATGAACAACGCGAACTTGCGTTGAGAGAGGATTGAAAAACCACGATGATATTTCCCTCTATGACACGCTGCTGAGATGCAAGTAAAATGTTGGACAATTCGGTCGCTGTTGGGTGTATTTTGGGTAGTGAATGGTGAAACATTATATTTGACATTGAAAGATAATATTTAAATAATGGTTTATTTTGAAACTTTTGTTAAAAAAATGGCTTGATATATTAATAAATGTTATGTTGTGTATTTTATTTTATAATCGCTTCATTTCCAGACTAGATGATAACACACATTTTAACTATCGCACTTAGAGTTAGACTGTTAAAACTGCAAATTCCTTCACTGTGTTGTATCCACATAGAGGAACTATTATACCAGTACCGTGTTGTATTCACAAATACGAACTATTATACCAGTACCGTGTTGTATCCACATATACGAACTATTATACCAGTTTTTTTGTCTAAGTCAGACTTAATTACAAATATTTGCTTTAAATTAATTAAAACCATGTGTGTCTTCTTACGTATTAAAATGATAATTTACTGGCAAATTAAGAGATTAATCACAATATATCGATAACGACAATGTAGAGATTTTGTACAAAAATGTTGCTTGAATATTACAATGTTAGTAAACAAAGAACAACATAATTGAGGAATTGAGTCTTTCAACACTTGCTGAAGAAGCCTGTGCTATAAATAATTGTTCAATAATAAGGAAAACTTTGTCGTTGAATTTATCAATATAATTCCTTTGGCTTTTCTACCACTTGAAGTAGTAACCTGGGATGGGACTTAATTCTCAAAAATTAACTTTTGAAAAGGTGAGCTTTTTGATTGAAACTTGACAATCAACTTAATAATTTAACTTGATGATGAATACGTTGACTTTGCAAAATCAAATGCTGCTTTCTTTTCCTCTTCAGTTAAATCAAGTGCCGAATTATTTTCTTTTGGATCAGGCAAGTAAGCTAAAACAAGAACTGGTGTTAAAGCCATATTCGATCTATTTTTTGAGCTTTTGTCTTACATGTTTGTCCTTTGTAGCTTCAATTTCCGGTTGAAGATTCTTCTACACACGTACTGACTTGGAAATAGTGTAGTTTTTCTGAAAGTCATCAAAGGCAATAGCAATAGGCTTCAAACGATCAAGCATGTCCTCTACATTCCGTTTCAATACAAAATTAGAAACTTGTGTTTGCACTGCTTTATCAATAGTTTCACACTTTTCTTCACAAATTATAACAAAGTTGCCCAGCCTTAAAGATATGTTTCCAGGCAATCTACCATGGTATTCCAGCGCACCTCACTTGGAAGAACGAGCTGTGGGTCAACAGATTTTCTGAACGTGCACTAGCAAAGTAGTTGTTTCTTAAGTACTTAATTACATTTAGCACATGTTCTTTCACATTTGGAAATTGAAAGTCATTTGCTAGCAGATTTAGTATGGCTACTGAGCATCCATAAGTAATGACATCCAAATCTTCATTATTTAGAAGACGCATTTGTGCAACGTTGGCAGCATTATCTGTTACAACTGAACGAACATCTCAATAATGCCTTCTTCAAATTGTTAATGCACCGGCTTATCTTAACAGTTCTTGAATATTTGTCATGAACATAGCAGCATTTGGTGACAAACTTTTTAAATAAAGATAAAAAGTTTCCATCAAATTCTAGGGTACCTTTGACAGATATTCAAGAACTGTTGAGATTGACATGTGTGGAAAACTAAACTCTATTTTTCCATGGAGGAGATATATGATTTATTTTGGCCAAAAAATGTTTATACTATAAAAATTTCAAAAATACTGCCCTAAACTCACGCTCACTAGCACCTCACTTTAACAGCCACTTTTTCCAGATAATTGGCAGTGTGGGCATGACCAGATGTGTCACTTGCGTCCACTAAATAAACATCACTTACTTTAGTGGTAGCTGTAAGACATTATTGGTTCATTGGGGACATTTGACTAACCATAAAACCCAATAGAGACACTTTGATTTTGAAGAATAAGGGAACAAGTTTTCTTTTCCTCTTCGAAAATGGTTTCCAATAAAGACTCACTAATTTCCTTTCTGCTTGGAGGGGTATAACCTAGGCGAGGTTATTGTATGAATCGCACAAATTGAGTGTGTTCAACACTACGAAAAGCAGTATTTGTTGCAAATATAAAACGAGCTTCTTGCTACTCCAAATACTTTTCCGCAATGGCGTTGATCTAACTACATAAGACTCCATTGATGTTTCAACTTTATTCTTCTTGCCATGAGAGTATTCTGATCTTTTTTTTTTCATTAGAAGAGGATGCAGCAATACTCGCTAAATAAATGGATGTCGATGTACTAGGTGTGCTTGAGGTTGAAATGCTATCTGAGAAAAAAAGAAGTTAATGTTAATATATATTATGTTTTTAAGATTTAAAAAAAAAAATTCTCAAGAATGTATACACAAGTAGCCTTCACAAAATTATGGAAACCAAAAATCATGTGGTGAGAACCCTTTGTTGAGTAAAGATGTCCAAGTTTCAATAATTAAAATAATCTATACCTACCCGAACTTCCTTACTAATAGCCTTATCTAACAGCTAGAAAAGCTACTAGATCTAGTTTCATGTGTTACTTTTGATGGAAATTATTAATACCTACAAAACAACACTAATAATGTAGGTAAAGGTTATCGCTGTTGGCTGCAATTTTAATTTTAATTTTATAAAAGGTGGTCCAAAAGTTCATTCATAAGAAAATCAAGTTATATTTTTTACGTGTGGTGAATATTTACGATTGAGAAACATCTCTCAAGTTTCGTACGCTATCGGCAGAAAAAAAATCTTGACTTTTTAATATATTAATAAAAATATAAACATTTCTAAATGTTATCTGTAAAATAAAAACTAACCCTATACTCCACATTTTTTGCATTTCGCCTTAACACCTTTTCTTAATTCCTTTTTAACTTCATCAAATAAAAGCCAAACAATATCTCGCTTTCTAACTATTATATCAGTACCGTATTATAATCACTATAGAGGAACTATTATATCAGTACCGTGTTATAATCACTATAGAGGAACTATTATATCAGCCCAGTGTTGTGATCATTATGGAGGAACTATTATCTCAGCATCATGTTGTAATCAGTATAGAGGAACTATTATATCAGCACCGTTGTGTAATAACTTTAGAGAAACTATTATATCAGCACCGTGTTGTAATCACTATAGAGGAACTATTATATTAGTGCTGTGTTATATTCTTTATAGAAGTGGTGTATTCATTCTAAACTACTATTCAACTTTAGTACTATTTAACGCGTAAACACCAGACTCGCCGATTACATCGTCACACAATCTACAAACTAACTAAACTTATAACAGAAAATCCTAAGTGCTTCGGCTGTCAATGTATTACTATTACGAATATATTCCAATTTTCACCCACTATCTATTTCCCTTATGCACTGATTTGGGTGAGGGGAATGAATTGTATCCACTCGAAATTGTATTCATTCCGATAGTTTTGTAATAAACTGCTTTTGTAAAAATCCTGAATTGTATCCACTGGAATTATATCCACAAAATACTGGAATTGTATTCAATCGGAATGGTATCCATCACGATAGTTTTGTAATAAACTGCTTTTGTGAAAATTCTGAATTGCATCCACAAATGGTCGACTTGAGGTTTAAAAGAAGGAACGTTTAACGTAAGAGCTTTGTCACACTTCTGGTGGAGGGCAGCCGGATGGGATCTTCCTAACTTACTAATTGTATACTAGAGTGCAGCCTTGTCATTAGTTCTTTAATTCTCTTTTCAAGTGGGCCGTAAAAATATTTTATTAAACATGAAGTATTCATTCTTTTTAAAGATTTCACTGCATACTAGAAAATTAATTTGCAACCTTATTTAACTTGTAAGATTCTTTTTTTCAGGTCAATACATTCTAAAGTATGTATCGACTTCTATAATTTTAAAGAGATAAATCAATTATTTTATTTGGCAACAGACTTTAACCACTATGTTAAAAACTAATTATTGAAAATCTAGCTTTAATTTATTCAAATATATTGAGAAACGAGACACTGTTTGTGAATTCTGGTAAGAATTTTATTAATGTGAATTGGCAGCAGTGCTTTGCTCATGTCCTATGCTCCGTGAGCTCTAGTGATGGGAAGAATCGAGTAAAAGTAGTCGACTACACCTTTGTGTATCTTAATCGGCTGTACTCGATTCTTCAAGAAATACTCAAGTAAAAATAGTTGGGCCGTGTTCTTCTTCTAGTTGCCCCCCTTTTTTATCATAAGATATAAGACACAATATTGGTTGGCATGTTTAACGTGTTATTTTAATACAAAATCTTTTTTCCCATACAGTTCATATTTCAGTAATACTCTTTATCAGCGCACGATTTAGAACAATATTTAATCTCCATTCGACATTTTATCAATAATAAATCTATGACCATATCGGGACTGGAACTCAGAACGCCTAGCTTGTTTGGCACACCCACTACCAACTGTGATAGTGTTGAATTTATGCTAGGTGTTTCGTTAAAGATTCGAGCCCCAACCTGATTACTAACGGTGACAGTATTTGCAAGCGATGCTCACCACAATTATTACAACCACCATAAAATTACTGTATTTCCCACACTATGGCGTGATATTAACATGTAGACTTTTGAAGCTAAAAGACATTGTTAATTTTCATAATTTGGTTGAAAAAAAGTTAGTTAAGAATCAGTTTTTTTAATATATATTGCGTTCACTAGATGCATCAGTGAATGTTGTATAGTAAATAATGGGTGCTTATTTCGTATAAATAATTGTGTTTATTTTTAAGCTACATAATTAAAACTCCGCTGATTGGAAAAAGAATAGCGTAAACGGGGATACCAATGGGATAGAAAGAGACATAAATATCTATAAGCGCATTTACCACAATTTAAGAGCGAAACGACCTATCGGTACTTATTATTTGCTCCATAAATTTATAAAGGTATTGCACATATTTATGATATTTAGATATTTTAGTAACAATTCATCACACGAAATATAATATAGCCTGACATATATTAAAAATTTACATGTTTTATCAAGTGTTAAAAGAAAAAGAAATACTCGAAAATTTATTTCTCTTTCACGCATTATATAAAAGACGACAGCTCGAAAATTTCAGACACAGACGTCGAAATCAAATGATCAATGGCTGTTTTGATCTGAGTTAGGTTAATCTTATTGAGCCTAGTATTTCTATTCTTAGTCTAATTTATAGAGTTTAACCATAGCTAATTGTCGAGAATTAACATCTACAACGATGATCAAGTCACTTTTTAAAATATCCTAGCCATAAAATATATTGATAAATAATAACATCCATCACTAACATTTTGATGAGTATGAAGAGGAAAATGCCCAATTCACTTGTATAATTCAAAGATTAACCTGTGAGTGAAATGCGAGCTTAGTTAAGTGGTTTCCAACCTTTTGCTGGGTTTCACATCAATTTTTGTCTTGGAGACCATCGTGACCTCTTTATGGCCTTCAAATATTAATATCCTGGTTTTTAAATTTTAGTTTTTTAATATTCTTACTAATCAGAGCTATACAAATTTTAGCACCGCATCTTAATACCCGTTTGGATTATAAACATGTGTACAAATCTCGCTAATGTGTTAGGGATCAAAAAGGTTGAATTACGATTAAGTTTACCCGAAGTTGCGAGGAGGAAGAATGGAAAATTGTATAGGGAAAATCAATCCCAGAACGCTCAATCAGAATATGAATCCTGACCTCGTCAGTTAAACCAAACTAGCGTGCCGTTAAGCCCACGTGTTTGATTTAATTCCTATAAACTAGATTAGACTATATTAATTATATGAAAGTGACTAAGATGTTTCAAAAGTAAATTAACGAGCCAAGTGGGTATTTAAAAAGCCATGATAGCAGCGACTCTCGCCTAAACACGAGACTCATACAGCAAACTAAGTCAACAAGTAACTGCTTGAGTTAAGTAACCAAAAGAAACATAATTAGTAACTAAATTGTTTTTACTGTGTTTGAATTTTGTACCTTCCTATAGTAATAATCAATTTAAAAAGTAAACATAACACTATAATCTCAACAAGAAATATGATTACATCAAATAAATGCCACGACCCTGAATGGCGTAGCGACTCCCAGATTGTAAACCATTGGTCTAGTCACTCTAGTGCCTTAGCTCACTTATCTATCAGCGCGAAAAATGGGTTGTGTTTGAATCTCTATCAGTGAAAAGCTAACCTGCCTGTCTTCCCGAGTGGCGAGTGGAGTTTGTACCCTCCTGACCAGATAGCAAAAGAGGGGAATCGTAGTAATGGAGGGGTTAAGAACTGTCAGATGAGGCCACATATTTTATGCTTGAGTGCGTTATGTTAAGATGCAACCCTCTTCATAAATTCGCTTCATGCGCCAAGTAGGCAAAGTCGTTAAATAAACTACCTTTAATTTTAGGTATGGATATCTAAGTCCAAAAACCTCTCTGGGGAGCTCTATAAAAACCTTAGATATCAAGTTTCAGCCTGATCGATGAAATGGTTTGGGATCTATGCATTGATCCAAACACACATACATGCGGCATCGCATAATTCTCTTTTTCGGTTTCAGGAGGTCATGAAACGTCGATATTTATCAAAATTTCAAGTTTTTTTTTAACGATAGCAATACTTTTTCTACCCGACCGTTGCGAGAAAGAAAAAATTATTTCTACAAATTAAATCAATTTTTTTAATACATTTATAAAGGTTTGATTGAAATATCTACTGCTTTTTCAATTGTTCACGTCTCAATATCCTTATGAACTAACTTCGTGTTCACACTTTAGGAATTGTATGAGAGGTAGAATTTAGAGAAAGTGTATCTACATTTGCTTGTAGATAAAGTGGAAAATAATTTAGGTAAAATGATCTCGAAACATCCGGTGAGTTTCGAACACCGATAGTAGTCAAGGTAAATTTGGTTGTAACGAGGACAATAAAACTTCTTATGTGTGTGTGACCATATTAGGTTAGCTGGTACAAACAGTTGTTAATATCTAAAAGTAAACGTTTTTAAAAAGGTTTATAATTGATAATTCACTCTTATTAATATCAAATTAACATAAACAAAACCACAAACTTATATTTACTATTATTATTAAGGGGTGTGGGAGGTTGACTTTTTGATTCAGTTCAAGATAGAGAGCTCTACTATTTTGGGTGAAATTGGAAACGAGTAATTTTAAATCCATAATTTCGGGGTGGTTTCAAGAATACTGTTATCCGTCCGAATCACCTCTCCTCCTCAACCCCCTTTTGGCATTATCTATCTTTCCATCGTTTTTTGTAAGCTCAGCTACCCCCCCTTAACTCACCCCATTTATACCCTGATTAGGTTTAACCCTTCTCTTGACACTAATTGTCTTTCACTTTATTACTACTATTTCCTCCAAACCTGAGTTATTAAAAATATTCCCAGTGATGTAATGAATGATATAGGCCTAGGCCCTGTGTTAATAGTTTTTTTTTATATAGAGTAGGCTTGATTCTGTTTAGCTTAGTGTGGGAAATACAGTAATTTTATGGTGGTTGTAATAATTGTAGTGAACATCGCTTGCAAAATCTTATGTGGGGCTTTGGAACCAATTGAATAACTGTTATGACTCTTAAAATATTTATATGAAAACATTGAAAAGTTGTCTTGTAAGAAACTTTTTATTTTAATTTTAAATGAGTATACCTATATTATGCTTATGATATTAAAATAATAATTCAATAGTCTAGATTGTGTTGCAATTGCCGAGGCAATATTAAATTTTCCAAAGTATATTTTATGTGCATAGATACACTACCGTACAATTTATTTACCCCCGACTGAAGAAACTTGCTACCCTCACTAGGGGGTCGATCGGTCTAAGGATTATTAAACTCATTATACTGTCACCGTTAGTAATGAGGTTGGGGCTCGAATCTTTAACGAAACACCTAACATAAATTCAACACTACCACAGTTGGTAGTGGGTGTGCCAACCAAGCTAGGCGTCCTGAGTTCCATTCCCAATATGGTCATAGATGTATTATTGATAAAATGTCGAATGAAGATTGAATGTTGTTCTAAATCGTGCGTTGATAAGAGTATGACTGAAGAATGAAATGTATGGGGAAAAAGATTTTGTATTAAAATAAAACGTTAAACATGTCAACCAATATTGTGTATTATATCTTATGATAAAAAAAAGGAAGCAACTAGAAGAATCGAGTGTAGCCGATTACGATACACAAAAGGTGTAGTCGACTACTTTTACTCGATTCTTCCCATCACTAGAGCTCACTGAGCATAGGACATGAGCAAAGCACTGCTGCCAATTCACATTAATAAAATTCTTACCAGAATTCTTAAACAGTGTCTATTTTCTCACTAAATTTGAATAAATTAAAGCTAGATTTTCAATAATTAGTTTTTAACATAGTGGTTAAAGTCTGTTGCCAAATAAAATAATTAATGTATCTCTTTTATATTATAGAAGTCGATACATACTTTAAAATGTATTGATCTGAAAAAAAGAATCTTACAAGTTAAATAAGGTTGCAAATTAATTTTCTAGTATGCAGTGCAATCTTTAAAGAGAATTAATACTTCATGTTTAAGAAAATATTTTTACAGCCCACTTGAAAAGAGAATTAAAGAACTAATGACAAGGCTGCACTCTAGTATACAATTAGTAAGTTAGGAAGATTCCATCCGGCTGCCCTCTACCAGAAGTGTGACAAAGCTTTTACATTAAACGTTCCTTCTGTTAAACCTTAAGTCGGCCATTTGTGGATGCAATTAAGAATTTTCACCAAAGCAGTTTATTACAAAACTATCGTGATGGATACCATTCCGATTGGATACAATTCCAGTTTTTGTGAATATAATTCCAGTGGATACAATTCAAGATTTTCACAAAAGTAGTTTGTTACAAAACTATTGGAATGGATACCATTCCGAGTGGATACAATTCAACCCCTCATGAGCACAACACCCTAGATAAGGTCTTGCTTGACTTTCTTCGACTTTATTTTTTATCTCATTGCCTTACAAACGTTTCGGGCTATATAAATTTACTCCCGTTAATAGGGTAGGGGTGATGAAGGTAGAATGTAGATGAAATGTACCTGTACTTGCATATAGAAATAAAAAAATAACCTTTAGAAAAAATATCTCGAGAATGACCGGCTGTGAATTGAACGCCGATCTCCCCGTTGCCAGTAGGCTAGACTAAATGAGCCTTGAATTTAGTTTATGTGCTCACTAGTGCAGCCATGAATGATTTTAGTTGATATTTGTATTCCTATTCTCGAACAATATTTGGTTTTGTGTTTGTGGCGGTACCTTTATACTTTAGCATTCCATCATTTAATAATGCTAGCCGTTTTGTTGACTTAACTCGTCTTGGAGTAAAGTGCTCGCCTCAAGACCCGGTGTTCGTGGGTTAAAACCCCGCCGGGGTCAAAGGATTTCTTTCGAGTGATAACAATTCATAGCATAACTTCTATTGAAGAGAAAGTAACGACATCGTTCCAATGTCGATTGTGGTATGTAAGATAACCCTGTAAAGTTTGGGAAAATACCTTTCCCGGCAAAATTGTTAGGCCCTTTCGATCTCACTCATAGAAATTCTCGTGTGCTTATATAATCATTTGGTTCAGAAAGCGCATGTTAAATACAACACATAAACAAAACTAGTAGTTGGACCCGTTCCTTACCCATGCAATAAAAATTCAAATAATCAAATTAAGACGAACACCAAACCAATTATTGTCATTGATCCAGCCCTGCTACTATCCATCTGTGTTATACACATTTTAGTTATAATAACGGAATAGAGCTAAGGAAAATATATATTAAAATAAGCGTATCCGCATTTGCGTGAAGGAAGCGTGGACAAACACTTAGGGAAGAACAACCTTCGGTCCACGTGGCTGAGATTTGAACCCAGAACTTCCAGCTACAAGCAAACCGAACATGACTTACCTCGCGCACCCAACTATTCAGATCCATTGAATAATTATTCGATAAAATATCTCTTTAAAATATTTATTAGTGTTGTGATTTATGAAAACATTTACTTACGACCTTAATCGTTCTAGTTCCTACGTTGCATGAAATAAACTATTAATATTTCTAATGAAAAGTTATAAATGAGAAAATATGTGTTTATTATTACTATTATTAAACTATTAGGAGTGAAGATGTATATATTGTTAGCTAATCTAAATACCTGTTTCATATTCGATAAAGATCGAATTTAAATTCTAACACTTACCGAGGAATAGCTATTTCATTTATTTGTTTGGAGTTTTGTACTTTAGAGGGGGTGGTTTTTTGTTCCTCTTGGGCACCGTTCTAATATTATTATTATTATTATTATTATTATTATTATTATTATTATTATTATTATTATTATTATTATTAGCACCACTTATTACAACCCTATCGGTTTACACACACTTACGCTAATGTGCAATGGTAGGGTGATTTTGAGATCAAATGGAGGACCTACAGTTAAATGTGGGATCCGAACCAATGTGGAGGCCTGGCATTCCACACATTCACAAGTTGTAATTAATAGACGTCTTGTCAGAGGTGAAGGAAGGTTTTGGCAATAAGATAAATCTGTGCTGGGACCGAAGATTGAACCCCGGACCCCTAGCACAGAAGTCTCAATCAAGTTTACTTAGTGAAACTTGGTAAATTTGTTTGAAACTATCACATATATGTTAACACAAAAAAAACTATTTACACATGGGTTAAATAATTATATAAAATACTACTACTTAAAATGTATTGCATTTTTATAGTAAAAAAACAAACAAAAACATTAAAATTATTCTCACTGAAGAATGTTTATTTGAAACCTAGTTTGGGACTTCAGTTGCAACAAACCCTCATGGAACTGTGGGGGGAGCTACAGTAGCCCCATGACTTCTTTGGGGCTGACTAACTGCTTTGAAAAGTTACCAGACCAAATTATGTATCCCTACCCCGAACCACATGATCTGCAAAAACATGTGTTTAGCAGCTGTCACTTCTGACGGTCAAAATTTAGGTATATACCTAAATGCTGACTGTCAGAAGTCATCTGTGAGCTGTCAGTCAGCACCAAAGAAGCCATGTGGCTACTGTAGCTGGTCTTTGAGCGGTGGAGGAAATGGCTTCAAGTGACACACAGAAACCGGCCATTAGACTCAAATTTAAAAACAACGATATTCTCTTCTAAAAAATACAACACTTGATGTGCTGGTTCAGAAAATTGTCCAGGTGAAAAGGTATTCAATTATGGACGGGGTGAAATAATACTTGTTTACATATTTTCTTAAGTTTATTTTTAATAATAAATATAGTTTTTTAAAATACGAACCTTGTTCAAATTATTAATTAAAATACATATCTTAATATATTTTTTTTTAAATCTAAATTATTCAGCAAATAGCCAAAATGACAATATTTATGGAAACAGAGAAATCAAATTTTTGAAAAGGTGTTTTGGGCGTAATCATGTAAGAAAAATTATAAAAATGATTTTAAAACGTTGAAGTTCAATATTTTATATCTTTTTAATGGTTGGATTTACAGAAACCAAATAAATTTTGTTGTAACATACAACCTTTATTTTAATAGGAGAAAAATGTACAAATCTATTAAATAATAACTACCATCAGATTTAAGGAGGTTAGTAGTACAAGTATTTTAGATATTTGGTGGGAGTACCCCCTTAAGAATTTAGTAGCTAAAATAATACAGATATAGTGTTAATAAATGTGTCAACACTTTCTGTCTCTACCTTTATGTTGGTTCATAGACATATCCGTAGGCTTCTGGTCTCGCAATCGACAGAGGTCGGTCGGTATTCTAATTCCGGCCAGGTGCGCTGAGTGTGGCTTACACCAAATTATTTTCCACTCCTACACGAAGATGTGTATTCTTTCTTCCTCGCGCCTAGCTCATTAATGTAAATAGGCGGTTAACCCGGACGGGTGTTAAGCCATGATGTAAATAAAAAGTAATAGAAGGTAATAATTTCATATCTTGAATCCTTAAATAATATTTTTTTGTCCATTTATAAATAATATTAAAAATAATGAGAGTAGGCCTAACTCTCGTGAGACACGCAGATTGAATGACACGTCAAGGTTAGATTTGACTAGTTGTCGTTCAAGGTCATTATATTGGGCCAGACAGGAACTGCTTGTGGCGGCTTGTAGCGAGACACAACTGACTGCCTAACAGGCCACATTTAATTTGATCTGGGCTATATATTTGCTCTCTGGTTCAAAACCCAATGGAAGTATTCCTCATGAGTAATTTTAGTCGGGCAAAACGTGTTTATTCAAATGACATTTATTAATATAAGTAGGTGACCTGGCGGTCTAGGGGTAAGGTGTCAGATTTCTATGCTGGCGGCCGGGGTTCAATCCCCGGTCCCGGCATAAATTTATCTGATTACCAAACCCTTCCTTCACCTCTGACAAGACATCTTGTGAATGTGAGGAATGCCAGGCCTCCACCGTGGTTCGGATTCCACGTTAAACTGTAGGTCCTCCATGTCATCTCACAATCACCCTACCATTACACATTAGCGTAAGTGCGTATAACCCGAACGGTTAGTAAGACGCGGTGCTAATAATAATAATTAATATAAAATACAGATTGCTTAGGAAAGTACCTATATTAAAAACAAAAATTTAAAATTCACAAATAGTTTTTTGTTTAAAATAAATTTTAACAGCACGATCATTAAAGGAAAGTGGAAAAACATTTATTAAAATCCACTCTAGAACACCAGCCAAGATTTGAACACCGGTGTTACACGGAACTGGTCGTGATATCTACGTGATCCTTTCCCGGGCAAGAAAAAATTTCAATGAGTGAGCCACCATCCCCTAGCACAAATAGTACATAACTTTTTCCTAAGAGCCAACATTGCGGGAAACACTGAATTAATTAAATTTGTCAACTAAGAATAATATAAAATAGTGATGTGCACATAGAGTAGAATGTGTGTAAAGTTAAGTTGAGGGTATTTATTTTATCTGTAGAATTAAGATAGTTATATTATTAGCAGTATGTGGGGAAATTGGAAACAACTCCTCACCGGTGGATGAACTAATTCCTTTTTGAGATATTAAATTATCAGACCCAGTCATTTCTGAACTCATTCTAACCCTGGTTTTTTAATATCAAACGTGTACCCACACCGAACCTGCTCTCCCCTCCCTTCCCCTCTTCTGCTCATCCCTCCCTCCCGCCCGCAACACCCCAACGATTGCAAACAACGTATGATATTATAATCGTGCAATGACGAGTTAATTGATTGTTTGCTAAAATGCATGCTAGGACCTGATGTTCGTGGGTTCTAACCCAGCCGGGATCGATGGATTTTATTTGAGCGATAAAAATCTGTAGCACAGCTTCCTTCGGAGGGCAAATAAAGCCGATAATCCCATGTCGATTGTGAAGCTTTGGGAAAATAACTTTCAGGCAAAATATATTGACAGACGACAAGAAGTGCTCCATCTTGGTGGTTTGGCGTGTTAGAAACGATACCTCAAAGTAGAAATATACTGCTGAGATACTGGAACATAACAGTTGCAATAAAGCCAATGGGGTAAAATAGTCCTCATTTTGTATCTACGGGTGGGAACTACTTCAAGGTACTTTTGCGAAAGGAGGCCACGATTTAAATAGTGGACATGGAACAGTGGAAGTGTAAATAAATCAGGGACACTTGCACAATTAGTCAAGGAAATATATAATTTATGTGATGTAGTAGCTTTGCAGGAACTCAAGGAAAAGGTACTTTTACAATTGGAAAATATACTTGTTATCTAGGCCAAGGGCTCTTAATTCTTAGAAACATCTCATCAAGGATTAAAAATGTTAAATTTATAAATGAGAGTAAGAGTATTACATATACTTGCCGTGATTTTATCATTGTGGAAGTGAATGGTCATGCATAAGATAAATATGATCTAAAGGAGAATTCCTTTTACAACGCTCTGCAACTACATTTGAGAAGTTGCCACAGTATCATATAAACAGTTTGTTAGAATATTTTAATGTTAAATATGAATGAGAGGATATATACAGGCCATTAATAGTAAACCACAGCCTGCACAAAGTTAGTAATGATTATGGAATCAAGCTTTGCTACATCATCTTAAGGGGGTACTCCCACCAAATATCTAAAAAACGTGTATTACTAACCTCCTTAAATTTGATGGTAGTTATTATTTAATAGCTTTGTAATTTTTCTCCTTTTAAAATAAAGGTTGGTTGTTTCAACAAAATTAATTTAATTTCTGTAGATTCAACCATTAAAAATATATAAATTATTGAATTTCAACTTTTTAAAATAATTTTTATGATTTTTCTTCCATGATTACGCCCAAAATACTTTTTCAAAAGTTTGATGTTTCTCTTTAAAAAAAATGGTTTCTTTGGCTATTTCCTGGGTATTTTAGAATTTAAAAAAATCAAAATATATTTTTTTATTAATAATTTGAACAAGGGTATTTAAAAAAACTATATTTATTAATTAAAAATAAACTTAAGAAAATATGTAAACAATAATTATTATTTCACCCCCTCCATATTTTAATACCTTTTACCCTGAACAGTTTTCTGAAACAGCACATCAAGAATTGTATTTTTAAAAAGTGAATATCATTGTTTTTAAATTTGAGTCTACCGGCCGGTTGCTGTGTCTCTCTTGAAGCCATTTCCTTCCGCTCAACGACCCGCTAGCTCCCCTCACAGTTCCATGAGGGTTTGTTGCGACTGACGTCCCAAACTGGTTTTCAAATAGACATTCTTCAGTGAGAATAGATCTAATCGTTTTGTTTGTTTTTTGCTCCAAAAATGCAATGCATTTTAAGTAGTATTATTTTATATATTTAGTCCATGTGTGAATAGTCTGACAAGACGTGTATTAATCACAACTTATGAATGTGTGGAATGCCAGGACTCCACAGTGGTTCGGATCCCATGTTAAACTGTAGGTTTACCATTTCATCTCACAATCACCCTACCATTACACATTTGCGTAAGTGCGTATAACTAGAACAGGTAGTAATACGTGGTGCTAATAATAATAATAATAATAATAATAATAATAATAATAATAATAATAATAATAAACAGTGCCCATGGGGGAAAAAAACCACCACCCTCTAAAGTGAAAAAATAAAGCTTTGGGGTAGAAACTTGAAACAAAACTGCAAACAAATAAATGAAATAGCTATTCCTCGGTAAGTGTTAGAATTTAAATTCGATCTATATCGAATATGAAACAGGTATTTAGATTAGCTAACAATATATACATCTTCACTCCTAATAGTTTAATAATAGTAATA
>CABFOW010008324.1:0-18675 GCA_902141385.1 Timema californicum | reverse complement strand
ACCTTGATCTTACCGTCCTTGGTAGTCTAATCTAACGCTAGTTTAGTGCCTTATACTATGCGGCCACCAAAGCAGGTTGTTTTAGAGTTAATAGAGTGGATTTACCAACCACTTCTTACTACCAATTTGGATTATAAACATATATATCAACTACGCTAATGGAGAAGAGCTGTGAAACGTAGAATTTAAATTAAATGTACCTACATTTGCGTGTAGAAATATTGGTAAGCCATTTAGGAAAAATTATTCTCAGTACTTCTAAGTGAGATTTGAATCCCAAACACCCCGTCAACGGCTATCGTTTATATTAAGGGTAAGAAGCCTTAGGCCATTCAACCACATTAGTGGGTATTAAATTAGTTCATATGTAGTTCGAGTTCTGATATCATTTCAGAACGTATATGTTTCGTAACCAGAAATAATGGTCATAGATAAAGCACATGTTTGGGCTGAAGATCGGCTAGCAGCCACCTTGAAGGACAAGAACTGCTCCTAATGTAGGCATATAGCTCGCTCCATACGTCCAGCGGGTTGCCTGCGTCTCAGGCGGACAAACATTTCCCCTGATCCTGATAGTGACTCGTGCTCCGTCCCGTAAAGATAAGTTTAAGTCACTACGAGTTGATTTTAGTAGTGTTTTCTATTATTTCGCTAGAAAAGTGTAAATGCATTTTCTTTCAAGACAAACTTCTTTCAAGCCCTTTGATTAATCCGTTAATAGCCCTTAAATTCTATAAAACCATATTATATAAATGTTAAAAGGTTTGGTCTTCAACCAAATCAAACTTTTGTTTCCAAACTTATCCAAAATATTATTATAAACATTTACGAACATTCACAAAATGCTAATGGCATATATTAACTTGAATTACTTAAATATTTAAGGATGTATATGATTTAATATATTTTATTATTTATTGTGAAATGAATCAACCTGCAGTCCAATAATTTATTGTTATAACTAATTTACAGTCTGTTGTTGCACAGCATTTTATAGAAATAAAAGTTTAAATTTCATTTGTAAACCAAAATGGCTGTCACGTGACTTTTATGTTTGCGTTTATTGATAGTCCTTGATGTAAGTCTATTTTTTACTGTGTTTTGCAGTGTAAGTATCACCTATAAAGCATTGTGGACACACCTATTCATTATTACTCTAGAAAATAATACAAATTTGCTGTTTTTTGAGTCTTATTAATTAATAACAGTGAGAGTTTTATTTTGATTTAATGGACTTCAATACTAGCACAAACCAGACAGTTTACTATATTTTATAAAACCAAATAATATAGTATAATATGGAATTCCATAAAAAAATCTATTAATATATATATATATTAGCACAGCTTATTACTATCTGTTCAGGTTATACTCATATGTATAGGGGCATACTAATTACGCTAACGAGTTTAAGATAAATAAGGTTGAATTAAAATAAAGTGTACTTGCATTTTCGTGGAGAAATAGAGAGCATAAAACCAATTTTTGGAAAACCAACCTTAGCACACCCGAACGGAATTTAAATCCCGATCTCTCTGTCATTGGCAGTATTGTCTAACATGAAAATGACGCCTTGGACCATGCAGCTACTGATGCAGGTAAAAAGAATATTAAGTTACAGTAGTATCAGTAAGGCTCTCTCACATCTTTTATAAAGAAATTATACTCGTGATGGTGCGACCAGAAAATTGTAGTTGTAATTTGTACTAGTAATTGTTATATTTATTGTGATACACTTATAAAATAGATTAATATGTTATTGAATAAGTTAGGGGTCCAATTCAAAGAAACTGCAGTTTTCTGCGGGATGTTTTATTCTTAATAAAATGAGGTTGGCGTTAGAAACAATGGTTTTTCAACAATGACAACATTTTAAAATCGTTGTTTCTGGTAACCTCACACAAATAAAGATTTTTCAAATAATAATAAATATTAACTAAATTAATTTAATTAATAAATTGTGAATAATCAGGTAACTAGCGCGATTTTGATGTTAAATACTGTGTGGGAATTCCTAGATTAAAAATTAGGATAAGATACATTTTGCAAATTGCATCCAATGTTTCATAATATTAAAAAAAAGTGTAGCTATAAAATTTAGCAACATTAATGTTGAAATACAAGTAAACATTTAATTAATCTTTAAAATCATTGTTTATTTGTGCGGTAAGAATTATTTATATAACCTCTATTTTAACTAATTTGTAATAACGTACTTTATGGCATTAGGAACTCGAATGTTCTTACAAAAGTACGCTACTTATTTCCTATCTTGAGCTAATTCCACACAGTCCATCTCATTACACCCTATTTATTTCTGGTCCATTCTAATGTCATCCCCCATTTGCGTCTTCCCATTAGGCTCCCCCGTGAATACCCTGAACATGGTTATAGTGTCCTCTAATTGAGCTGCATGTTCTGCCCACCATGATATGTGATATTAGATTTCCCTAAAAAAACTGGTGATTATGTACCCTCCTTCTCTCCCAGCTATCTTTATCACTTTTTGAGATCATATTTTCATAAGTACTTTGTTTAACACCACCCAAAATTTATTCTCGTCGTGTAAGATGCTGACCCTTTCCCAACTGTTTTCTATTACACATTTACCTGTATTATTATTATTATTATTATTATTATTATTATTATTATTATTAATTCAAATTGTTCCTGAATATTCATTAGCTACACCAAACGATTTTTTTGTTGGCAGGGATGTATAAATTTTCGTTTTCACTCTGTGTTCTCTGTGTGGTCATGTACTTAGATATATAAGCGTTCACAAATCTAAATCATCTGCCTAGCCTAACATTCGTGTTGTTTACATTATAGAAGGTTACAAAATAAATATTAAAGGTCAGGAATGTTTATAAGTGCACTTGTCAAGACAAGCCTAATTCATACTGAACTGACGTTTCGCATCAACACGTGTCAACATATCACAACACATCAGTTTCAAGAGCGGGGTAAATTTGGTGAATTTCATACGTTAAGGCCTGAACTGTTTTTAAATTAAGGGCGTTTTAAAATGTATACTAGGATGTCAATAAAGGCATTTTCTACCTTTCGATATCTCACAAAAATTAATTTAAATCGAAATACTCAAGTGTCACGTCCTGATGCTTCAACACGTCTGACGAAAATCTGAAGGTCCAATTCTTGTGCTGATGCGTGTCATGACATGTTAACACGCATTCTGGTGTCAGATAACACATAATATGTTACAACACAACACATCACGGCAGTGTGAGCACTTCAAAATAATTTATTGGGGTGGGTTTTTTCACCAAACCACTAGGCCATAACATGAAACGTAAGCCTAATCTAAATTCGGCTTTAGCTTGATGTGTCACAATTGTTTATATAAATCTGCTATTTCCGATATTGAACAGCCGCAACTAATTTATTTTGTTTCCTTGCTTTAGTGAAAAAGTAATAGCTGATATTTAGAAAACTGAGATTATCAGATAAGAGGCTCGTTGTGTTGACCACTTAACACCTTATATCTGTATAAGTTGTCACTATCTAAGGCAACAGACAACGAGTGCATGGTCGGGATGGCTCGATTGCGAGCTGACGCCATGATCGGGTTTTTTTAGTCCATGTATTAACACTCGTTAAGTCTATTAGCATATTAACACTAATGGTGTAGGAGGCGTGTCAAGAAAGACATAATTTTAGAGAAACTATATCCGGGTTTGCTTGGAAGAAGGATGAGAAAACCTTTGAAAAAACATCGACACATCCAGCTGAGATTCGGACCTAGATCTATCCGTCCCTATATGACCATATGAGCCTGATGCTTAGTCCGTGTGTTCACCGATACTGGTATAAATATGACACAAAAAGAGTTGAGTTTATTTATATTTTCTTCTTCATGATTATATTTCCAATTATTGTTTAATTATGAAAGGATTAATTTTTACTACTTCATGGACAACTACAAATTTCTTCAATGATTTCACGACTCATTATGACAGCATGTAATTGGCATGTTCAAGCTCACATTAATACTAACTTTTTAATTTGCCGTGATTTAAAATAATCTTCCTTGTAATTATCCTTGACATAATGGGTCAAATGTTTTAATATAATATATTATTTCACCATAACAACCGAGACATGTTCTTATCTAAATTAAAGGCCTTTCAGCTAATTTCACTTCATGTTAATATTACAGGCCAGAATTAAAAGTTTTTCAAAAATTATATATTGAAATCTATGATTTTATTTACTTTATGTTTATTTAGCAAAAACTGTTTGAACTAAGTAGGCTATATTTTATTGAATGCTTTGTTTGCCCTGTAAGGTAGAATTCTTAGATTGACGAATTATGATATGGCCGTATCTTATAAGCTGCATCAATGTGTACACTTTAAGGCTATTTTAATATCCGAGAAAATTATTGAAGTAAAAATTATCATGAAACTTCATTTATCATACAAAACACTTTACAAATACCAATTTTAAACAAAATTTAAAAAAAAAACATTTTTCCCGTTTTCATTAATCAAGAGGTAACTAAACAATCGTAAAATAATTGTATCTCCAAAAATCATACAGTGTTGTTTATCAAGTAAAATAATTTCTCAAATATCTATTTTTAGTGAAATTGTTTAATATATTTTCGTATGATTCAAACTTTCGTAAATTTAATTTAATTTTTAATTTATTTGAGGTATTTAACGTGCACTTTCTGAACCAATCGAATATATCAGCACACCGAATATATATGAGCTAGAGCGAAATTGCATACCAGCTTTTCCCGGTAAAGGTATTTTCACAAACCTTACAGGGATCTTTTACATGCCGCAATCGACAGAGGACTGACGGCTTTACTTATCCTCCGAAGGAAGTTGTACTATGGATATTTATTGCTCAAGAAAACCCTTTAAATTAAGGCTGGGTTTGAACCCACGAACGTCGGATCTTGAGGCGTGAACTTTACCCCAAGACCACTAAGGTCTACTCTTCCATAAATCATTATATCAGTAAACTAGCCTAAATGAATGTTTCTACCACCAAAAAAAGTAGTTACATTAATGTGCAAAACACTTCCCATATATTCATTTTTAGCCAATTTGTTAGATCCATTTTCGAAAAATTATGAATTTCCAAAAATCAGTTATAATATGTAAACAATTATTAGATTTTTAAACTATAATTGAAATAATGATTTATACTTGAGGTATCATAAACCATCACAAGTTTAAACAAAATCCATAGAACTACATCGGTTGTAGAACCAAAGTACAGATCAGACAGACATAAGGACAAACACCATTTGAAGGAACACCTTAAACGTCAAGAGCCATCATAATCTCTAGGTCGAAAATTTAATCGGTTACAATATTTAATCTAAACTAGAAAGTAAAAATTTGCATAAAGACCAGTTTTAAAGCCTACGATTGTATCGTCTTGGTTTCATGCTAATAGTCGAGTTTAATTTGAAGATAACGAGAGTCAAGCTAAATATTTTTGTAATTTTTACTATGATAGCTAATTTTACCAAAATAATCAAAATATTGCTCTAGTAACAATTCTAAGTGTAATTTTCTACACACAATATTATCAACAATCCAACACCTTAGCTCAGTCGGTAGCGTGTCTGTCTACTGAGCTAAGGGTCCCTATTTTGATTCCCGACATGGCCGAAAAATGTATCAGTGGTTAAATGTAGTTTACCCTTTCGCCGTAATAAATTAAAGGCCGGGAACTGGATGTTGGGCCTGTCCTAGTCTTAAGTTAAATAATAAATCATATGAATCTACGACAGTCCTAGCAAGAGGGTATTGAAAAATATATGGCATTGAATAAAAAACTGACCCAGGCCATAGGCTGGAAACAGTAATGGACGTAAGGTAAAGTAATATCAACAATTCTTTAAAATCTATCAAAATCATCTCAGCATTTGAACGGGCTATTTTCCCTTATATTTAGGAGGTCCTAATTTATTAAAATGTATCTTTTCTCTAGAAAGATATCTAAGAACAGTTGTAGATTTAAGATTTGAAAAATTAGAAATGTATTATTTATTGCTACATAAAAATTGAGAACAACTAAATAAAATAGGCCTATACACTGATATTGATAAGTTCAAAAATATTTTGTTAACTATAAGAATCAAGGTGTTAAAACATTCAAAATGCACACATTAAAAATAAGTATAATTATAACTATAATATTGAACGCCTTTGTGGTTTAGTGACTACATATGCAAAGGTCACGGATTCAATCCCCGCCGATTCTGGAATCTTTCTGTGAATAAGTGGGTTTGGAACGGGGTCGGTCGGAATAGCTTGGAATATGGAAAAAGTGGATAATCTCACGAGAGCAGGGATAACAACGGGATTTCAGGTCAGTAAATATCTAGAAAAGGAGGGACAATACGATTGGGAGCAGAGCCAAGGTAGAAGAACGCGTAAGATATTTCCAAGCGTTGCTGAATGGTTGGGAATGGAGTACCTGCAGCCCTCTCCAGATTTGGTACATTTTATTACTGGGCATGGTCCATATAAGGCCGCTCTCTTCGCTAGACGACTGACGGATACAGACATTTGCGATTGTGGTAGGGAGGTGACGCCGGAACACGTCGTGCTGGAGTGTATTGAGACGTTTGAAGATAGTGACGTTTGAAGATAGAATTAACCTACAGATACTGTTGCAAGGGAGCACGGCTTATCACATACTGCGTGACGTGGACCGATGGAGTCTCCTGGATACAATCGCGGACAATGTGTCAAAATGCGAAAGAGATAAGTACTTAACTGCAATGAAAAATAGAGGACAAAATAGACTGGTCAACTTGGGACAAGGGTACAGAACGAAGAGCGACAGTGACATGACAGTAGACAGTGACGTTTCAACAGATATGGATGAAACATAACAGTATGACTTGAATAAATCAATAGGTATTTACAAAGACAAACTGGATTATCGGCTGGTTGGGTAGAATGTGGTGGGGATCTCCAGGTGAACCGGAGCCTAGCTGAGGGAAGAAGTTATCTCTGGATTCCAGTAATGTGAACTGCTGATGAACTGGAGGGCGCCAATATAACAACATTTTCAGACTGGAGAATCAAGCCTTCACTCATAGCGTCCATCCTACTTGGTGACAAGTGTGTGATGCTGGGCTGGAGCTGTCGGGCATCTGGTCCGTCCACCGATCCATCGGATGGCTGTTCTCGGTTCAGAAAATGGATGGTCGATAACAACTGGAAGACCCTGCAGCCAAATATAAGAAGAACTTGTATTTAGGTTAAGTTAGTATTAAGTATTTTTATAAATCTTTAGGTTAAGTTAGTTTAAGTCCATAGGTGGTAATATTGTGGGTAGTAAGTGGAGCTAAATCTCTGGTAGGGCACCTCCCCAGGTGGTGGGGAGGGGGATGTCCACTCCCACTGGGGCTCTCGCCGATCTGGAGACTATTATATCCAGAGTGCAGTGGGACACCCAGCGGGGCCGGGTACCGGGGGCGTAATATACCCGGGGTGGAACAACTAGTAGGTTAGGTATATGAAAGAAGGACAAACAGGACTTTTAGATTTAAGTGCTAATTCTAAATTTATTATGCAGCTAAAATATGTAATGTTAATTCAAAATGTAGATCTAGGTTCCGAGCTACATGCTAGCAATCGGGATAAATAGTGTAACTAAATATAAAATAATATAAAAAATAGCTTGCTTACGGTCTCACACCATAGAGTAGTTTTTTTACAGTTGCAATGTTAGAGTATATTGATTATGAAAGAAATAAGTCGAAATAAAATTATTGTATGAAATAAATTAAATTTGAAAGAATTAGGTTATATACTTTTTGTAAGGTGAAATTGAGAACACATCAAAAGTTGAGTATAATATAAAATTATTTTTATTGATTCATATAGGTATAAAAAATTTGACATGGTGGTATAGGGGTAAGATGTTGGACTTCTGTGCTGGGGTCCGGGGTTCAATCCTCAGTCCCGGCGTGGATTTATCTGATTGCCAAACCCTTCCTTCACCTCTAACAAGACGTGTATTAATCACAACTTGTGAATGTGGGGAATGCCAGTCCTCCACCGTGGTTCGTATTCCACGTTAAACTGTGGGTCCTCCATTTCATATCACAATCACCCTACCATCACACATTAGCGTAAGCGCGTACAACTCGAACGGGTAGTAATACGCGGTGCTAATAATAATAATAATAATAATAATAATAATAATAATATAGTTATAAAATATATGCATTAATAAAAATTAGTCCAAAACAAGTAACTTATTAAATTAAAGAAAAAATAAATTTAAATAATACTAAGATTTCTCATAAACACGTTAAAATAAAGTCAATGATGTACTTGAACACAATATAAAATTTAGTCAAATGGCATACAGGTGAAACAAGAGGTATATACTGTACTTACGTGATAAAAATAATTTACAAAATAAGAAAAATGTGGTAAATGAAATAATTTAAATATTCCAAAATCTTAACTGAAATGTATTTAATCCCTTGCTCCTTAAGTAGCCATGGTGGTTTTTGTTTGGAGAACACTTAGAAGATTTTCCTTGACATGTTTCGGTACATGAATTCTTTCTTCGGGATATTTATGTATTGGATAAACTAAGTGCTGTGTTGTTACTATGTTATTTGACTAAATGATAAATGTATTAGAATTTTTTCTAAAATTATTGTATTCCTACTGAAATATTATTTAACTTAGTATGGTCATTATATTTATTTTGTCAATGTTAATTTTATTTTGGGTATTTAAAAGTGCATTTTATGAACTGTTTGATTATATCAACTCACGTCTATCATAGTTTTAGGATGAGCATAATACCTATGGAAGGGTAAGTCCCAACTACACATTTTACGGCCATGCCAGGCAACATACCTAGGGCCCTTATTTACTGACTGACTCAGGTATTTTGCTATAAAAACTACCAAAATTCAAATTTTAGCTCGAGGATCCTTTCACCATAACTTGGAGATGACATGGTCTAAACCCTATCACCGCTAACAGTAGAATATTACAGGTTGATATATGCGTGTGTAAGTCGTTACTATAAACATACAGCCACAAGATACTCACACATATATACTCTTGAGTAAGCAGTTCAATCAGTCCGGAACTACTCATGAAGATGTCTTCAACGAGTATGAAACATGAAGACTCACCTTGAGCAAAGCTATCGACCTTTAAACAAAACAAAAAGAAAATCTTGAAGTTAATAAAAGGATCCATACCGATCATCTTCATAACCAGTTTTTTTTATTCCTTCCCTCAACGCCTGCCAGTGTCGACCTTGATAACAGCGTGTACGGTCAGTGAACCCGAACACACATGGTTGAGTTTGTCTCTAAAGAGGCTCGCTGGTTTACGACCTCAACACGGCCAATTGTGTGTTCTCCCCAAACGAGGCTGTTGTGTGGATGAATGTGGGCGGTAGTTTAGGGTATGCAAATGCCTTAAAGGGCATTGACTCCAAATATTGCTAACGCGGGAAGAATAAACAGCGGTTCGTCATTCGGTTGGAGAGTTGATGTGGGAATGGCTGTTGATCCTTTCTTCCTCTTCTTCTTGGCTGTCAGGGCTTATTAACATATTTACTAACGAAAGATGTAATAGTGACCCTCCCTCAAAGGCCGATGAAAATATTTTAACAAAGTTAATTTAGCAAACATAACTCTTCATCCCCGTTTCAATGATTCATGAAACAAAACCCTTAAATCCTAGATGTCTATAGGCTAATATAAACGAATTAACCTTAAGTAGCTTTTGGTTCATGTTGTACTTTTGATGGAGTGGAGAATCATGAACTCCCAAGGATATATATGCATATATAATATATGACCCACTTCAGTGGCTGAATGGTCTAAGGTGTCACTCTCGTGTTAGCCTGGCCTTCTCAAGACAGCGAGATTGGGATTAGAATCTTGCTCATGGTGTACTGAAGGTGTTTTTTCCTAAATGGTTTCCCACTCTCCTTCCGTGCAAATGCGGATAAATTACATCTAAAATACTTACTTCCTCATTCATATCCAATTAGAGTAATTATCATATATGAGTATACTCTAAACATATAGTAAGACGCGGTGATAAAAAAATGTTTGTGTGTGTTCCTAATCTGGGATTAATTTGTTTTATACCCACATCAGTGGCTCATCAACTCTTTATTTCTGATGACGGTGAGGTCAATAATTGAATTCCGGCCTGGTGTACTGAGGGTGATTTTTACAAACTGGTTTAAACATTTATAGCATTTTACATAATAATTATTAGTATTAGTTCATAAGTATTAATATCATCTATGTAAATTAACAGTAAATAAATAAATAGAGCACATGACCTTACGTATAAACATATTAAAATGGTAATAGTAACGTTTGTAAAATATGTCAAAAAAGTGTCTTCCTATCTAAATTGGACTACATATTTGGTATTATTATCATTATTATTATCATTATCATCATCATCATCGTCGTCGTTATCATCAAATGTTTCCTAGCCTGTGGCCAGGTCAGTTTAGTAAAATGTCTCCATCTTCCTCTATCCTTCCACCAGTCTTCCCATTCTTGTTTCTCCGCGTGACAACTAACATGCTCCTCACAAACCTCGTTCCTATAGCTTCCACTTTCCTAGTCTCTCTTTATGTTCACTCTCCATGTTTCTACTGCATATGTGACAATGGGTATGAAGTAAGCCCTATACAACACTACTTCCTTAAACTTCAAGGTCATTTCTCTTCTCCATAGCACCTAGGAAACAACTCTCCCTGCTGTCCTTTTCTCATTTCTCATGTGGGTGTTTCATTTTTCAACGATCCTAAGTATTATTAAATAATAGTTCAATGCTTATCTGTAAAAAAGGAAAGTTACATCACAGAGATATTGGTTTGATGAAATGGGTGGTATGTGTTATTCACAGTATAGTCAATAACAATATTACCCATATTTGGGGTAACGTGGTATAATGCGTCAGGCTAACAATATACTGGATCGCAGGCGACTGGTAGGTTGAATTTCAAATCAATGCCAAGTGCAATGGGAGTGTTTTTTTCACACTTGATTATCATTGTGGTTTAATCCTTCCCCTCGCCAATCTAATACGGGTTGACTTCCTATAAGCTATCGTCTAAATCCTCAAACCTTAGTATTAAGGGATAATACCCTATGGTGTTGAACGTAGTAATAATAAAAAATCAGTTTAGAAGAAACGTAAATTTAAGATTACAGTGTTAATGAATTTCTCCCTACACCCGCATCCGTGATCACGCGGAATAAACGTCAAGCTTGTATGTTCTGGTTGGCTGATAGAGATATCATGGTTTAAATCTTGACCAGGTTTACTAAGAAAGTTTTTTTTCCACTGCCAAATGGTTTCACGTTCTTCCTTCTCGCAAATGCCGGTACACTTCCTCTAAATTCCACCTTCCCATCTCTACCGTATTATCCTTGTTAAATTTGGATAGCCCGGACAGGTAGCTCACTTACTGTAGGCGTTTAGTTAATTGAGAGCTAGCAGAAGGTTTTTTTATGGCAAACATTGGCTGAAAGTATTATCAGAAGAGATTGATAACATTTTTCTTATTGATCTTATAGTATTACCAAGCAAATAATTTCCGACTTCCGGTGACTTCCATCCAATGTTTGCAACTAAGAAACTTCTATTATCTGTCACTTACCTACACTTGTGGGCCGCCATAAAAGGCCAAAGTCCACCCCGTTAACACTCTACAATATTTACTTTATTTCCTTTTTATTAATTATCACGAGAAATATAAAATTGAGATTTTGTGATTTGGCTGCAATTTGCTATCAACAACTTTTAATCATCATTATTCAAGTTAACAGAGATAAAATTGATCAATTGTATATTTCTATTCCTTCTTCAATAGCTTACTTTTCATTTTGTTCTGGTCAGTAAATCTGAGAAAAATATGTTTCTTTTCCATGGGTTCAGCTACAAATAAATCTGATTTTTTTTTTTCTAAACTTTTTTTTTNTTTTTTTTTTGCGAAAATTTGTTTTTTGGAACTAATATAATTACGTAGCTCAGAATTATGTTCTGATACTTTAAAATTCCCTCCCACAGGGTTAAACTCCCGAAACTTCTCTCTAGGAGGAGATAGGATAGGACTCCAATCCGTCCTCTATTTGGAAAACCCACATGGCCTTTGTTTACAATCCCACCGTAGATGAGCTATAATAAGAAACAGTTCCTCTTATAGGTGAACACAAAAACTAAAAATCAGGCTCATCAAATCTGGTCTTATCATGACGGCCCGGGTTTGAATCCCATCCGTGTAAACTGAGGGTATTTTTTTCCTCTCAAATTCTATATTTATTATCCCTAAACCTTTAAATGAGTATATCCCTGACGGATAGTTAGACGCAGCGAATTAATAAAAAAAACTGTTATGTAAAAAAAACTTCTCACAGCCGTTTAAAGGAGAGCGATGTTCGTGTGTAGGTAGCATTTTATTCATGAATTATGACGTCCATATAATCATCCAATTTTCTGGATCACGCATGTCTCGCCCCCAAATCCCCCGTTACTTCACTTAAAAAAACAACTTTTAAGTCTCAAGTAGTATTAACCGGTTGTGGACTCGCACGTTTGGAGCCAGAGGCGAGGACTGGTGAAGCTGCAAGTGTTGAGCAACAATCATCATCTGTCACTCCTGCAGATGTCGTTTGTCTGACAGAAGTGCTCTCTTTCTCTTAGCGTGCTGCTTCGGAAGATTAATTGGGAGGCTGGCGGCATCGTTCAAACACCACTTTGGTCAACGGGAGACCACAGGGTCTTTGAACCAGGAAGTCGTTATCGAAAATCAATTTCAATGGTGTACATGCAGAATAAATGTCGGGCTCATCTTGTCTTGTTTGCTGATGACGCAGAATATATAGGAAGGGGGGTTCGAATCCCTCCCGGGAATTATTTTCCCTAAAGTTGTTTCCCACCCTCCCTCTACGTAAAGGCGGGTCTATTTAAATCTCAATTTTACATTATTCATCCTTATCTCATTAGCTTAGTTAAAATGTATATAATCCACTTAGGTGGCAACGAGGTCTAACGCACTACTCTTACAGTAGACTAAACTGCCGATGAAAGGGAGATCGAGGTTCAAATATTTGTCTGGTGTGCTGAGCTGAGGAGGATTTTTCCAAAATGGTCCTCCACTCTGCCTCCATGCAAATACGGGTACACTTTCTATAAATATAACTTACTTAATCCCTATAACTGTTATAGTACATAAGCGTATAACCCGAACGAGTAGTAAGACGTGGTGCTAAAGAAACGCGTATATCCTGGAAGAGAAGCAAAATCGGTGGATAAAATGAAAGTATATTTACCCCTTATTTTACCTCTTTTTTATGTAAACAGTGTCTTACTACCGTACCAGGCCATCCCCATTTAATTATGTTTATAATCTAGGGATGACTAAGGTAGAATTTATAAAAAGTGTGCATGCATTTGCGCTGAGGTAAAGTGGGAAACTGTTTAGTAAATAACCAACCTCGCTACACCCATTCGATATTTTAACCCCAATAATCCAAACACTGAAACACCCAACTAGATTAGAGTGACGTCCTCGTCTGCGAGCCCACCTATTTGTGTTAGTTTCTTTTATTTGTTTTTTTTACTTCAAAGAAAGTTATTTTACAATAGTAAACTTAACGTGATTGGTTGATTTTTCAAAAGGTAGTAATTGGTTAGTTAAATTATTTTTTAAAACATGTTCATAATACACTCTATAGCTTTGTGTTATTGGACAACATCAAAAAAATTAATCAAGTCTATGAAATTTAGCGTCAGACAGAAGAAGAAATATAGCCAAAACCACCCCACTGAGAGGAAGCCAGTGCATAAATATGTCAAAATAAAATGTTTGATTGGATACGGTAAATGAAAATTAATCAACTAATCCTCGCACGGTTTGATTACATAGATTTTCTCTCTCTCTCTTTTACGAGTATATTAAAATAGAGACATTTACTAAAATCTCTTAAGACTTGTGAAACGAAATAATATAAATTTTGCATAAACATTCCATCAAAGAGCACATATGTATTAATATACAATTACAAATACTTTGATAAGATAGGAGCCTCTCTATCCTCAAAATATAATAACAATAAATTTCTGTTTTCAAAGAGTTCCATAAAAATGTATACTTTTCTTAAAGCTCAGAAACTAATAGTTTTAAAAATATATATTCCAAATAATTTTTTTAGTAATACTACAACTTCACAATAGTAAGTTATTTTGTATCTCAAATAGTCGCAGAGTTATGGTCAAAATCGGAAATATCTACTTATGTTAGTACTTTTAAAGTAATTTTCATGGAAAACCCAGAATTGAAATTTTCTTTGGAAGATTAAAAAGTGTCTAGACACCAAAATTTAATCAAATTCGTTGTAGCTGATTTTGAGAAAATGGTATTTTTACTTTTTTTTTTGTTGTTCTTCAGTAAATTATCTTTAATTTTAAGGTTAGATATTTAAATCCGAAATCTCTTTGGGGGTAACCTTATGAAAACTCTATTGACCGTTCCACTCTTATATTACAGTACAGGTCTTAAAGAGCGCGCAGTCTTCAGATCTTACTTGCTTAAGACAGATTGCTATTTTTTATATTATAAACTTGTCAAACTATACAATGTTTATACAATTTATGACAATACATTTGAAGTTTGGCTTATACCAATAAGTGTGTATTATTATGTTTATTATTATTACTATATTGAATCAGATTTTAATAGACACTGCACAAAATCGCCTGCAATGAGTAGATTGGAAATTATGTCAAACTAAATATGTTTTTCAAAAGTCAACCAATTGTTTTCCCCTCTAAAGATGCGAATAGGTGTGAACTTAACTAATAATTACTTAGTTCATCCATACCTTATTAGATTGATTATAACTATAATAAGTCGTTTATAACCTCGGTTTTACGTTTGATAACAATTATGTTAAATCACCAAAAACCATTTAGGTCTGTACCAAAATAATGATCGAAACACAACATGGATAAATAGACTTCTTATGTATGTTTCAAACAGCTGTGTTTTTACTTTTCAAGAGGACATTAGCTCACTTCCGACTGTTATCAGTAGGGAATCCTTGTCGCTAAGCTTAGCTTAGTTAATCCACACCCTTATTTAGATTACTTTGGATCCCTAAGTTTGAGACAGCTAATTCAATGAGGTTCTTACTTATGTATGATATCATTCATGGTTTAAATACTTCCACATAATTAGCTTTTAATTATGTTGATCAAAGTTTACCGACTAGGAAAATTACCACTCAAAAACTAATTGTTCCAAAAGCTAACACTAGTTGTTTTGTGAAATCAAGCTTTAGGTGTAATGGAGCTAATCTCTGAAACTCATTAAATCAAAATGTTATATACTTATCAAAACACAAATTAAAAGCAACCTTGTATGATCCTATTTTTCTAAACTTAGAATAATAATAATAAGTTCTAGTGATTTGTAATATTTATTTACACAACCTATAGCCTATACCTACAGTTTCATCATGTATATAAAAGTATCCCTATGGTCTATGTTTCAGAATTATCTTTCATGGAAGAATACAAGAATATAGCTGTGTTAGCTTATCATTTGTTTAGTATTTATTGAAAAATGTCTTATTTTGTTTTTATGGTGTTGAACGGATGTATAGTCATAGATAATTATCATTCCTTATGTTAGAAATATTCTTACAAAAATATGATCCCATTATTTTCAATAACTTGAACGATGTGCTCAACATCAAATTATATTGCAGATATGTAAACGATATCCTAGTTATCTATGACAATGACATCAATCTTTCTGATATATCTATAATAATCAACCATATGCATCCTAATTTATATTTCACTGTAGAGAATGAAACGAATGGAAATATTAACTACGTAGACCTCAACATGTATAAAAATTTGAATAACAAATTATTCTATAAAATATACAGGAAACCCACTCATACTGATACAATCATCTCCAATGATTCAAATCATCCCACTTCTCATAAACTTGCCGCCTTCAATAGACTAATTCATCGTTTACTAAATATCCCACTCAGCAAATACAATTATAAGACTGAGCTAAATAAAATCAAACTAATAGCCACAAATAATGGTTATTCTCATCCCACTATTTACAAAATCCTAAATAAACAGAAAAACAAACTAAGATCCAAAAATGTATCTACTACTCTTACTAATGAAAACCTAAATAGCTCAAACCAAAAGGGAAAAAAAATTGGCTAAATTCACTTACACTGGTCCTGAAACTCATCGTATCATAAATATTGTCAACAAATACAATCTTAATATTGATTTTTCCACTAACAATACAACTAAGAAAAATCTTAGTAACAGTAATTTAAATAAAAATTATAAATACAATAAAAATAGAATTTATAAACTTACTTGTGAATGCAATAGTATTTACGTAGGCCAGACCAGGTAAAAATTTAGGGTTCGTTATAAAGAGCACATTTCTGATTTTAAATACAATAGGACCCAATCTAAATTTACAGACCATATAAAAAACACAAACTATCAACCCAAACCAAAAGGCACATGTATGAAACCTCTTCACTTTTCTCATAAAAGCACGAAAACAAACACAACTGGAAATGGCTTAATTCAAGCAGCTTTATTTCATAAAAAAAATCAATTCTCAATGAACAGTTACAACTTTCAAATCAAATTCTTGTAAACACATTAAAACATTTACCCCGAAACGTTAAAATCGTGTAACCTCATTTATCCTGCTCTACCTTCCATTGTAGAAAATGACCCGTTCTAGTCGTAGTCGAGAAGATTAGTACCTTATTCTTCCTCTCCACATTCATTTCCATAATTTTACCTATCTTGATTCCATAGATCATTCAACTCTCGACTGGTTTCAACAGTAGTCTCACAACCTAACATTTACACCGTGGTCTTGGAAATTTTACGTTTTATATCTCGCTTATTATAAATATTTTGTTTTTACAAACATTTTCTTCCTCTGACCACACCTTATTTAGTTGACATCTAGCCGTCGTAATAGCACATCATGTTTTTCACAACGATTCAAGTAAGTTTGTGTGTTTAATAATGTTCTCTTTATTAATTTAGAAATGTTCAACGGTAAGACTCAAGACTTATTTTATAACTTTAGTCTTAATTTATCTTCATACTTCTTTAATTTCATTTGCAGTATCCATAATTATGGTACCATATTACTGAAACATGTCGGAATGAAGTAATCCAGCATCTTTCCATTGCTGGATATCAAAAAGTAGTAATGCGACAAGGAAACAGATAATACTTAGATTATTCCACATTACTAATCACTTCATTAAATTTGCTCGGCAAATGTTAACTTTAAATTTTATTCTTTTATTTCAAAACATATTTGGACCTATATATCGTTTCGTACCATACTATATTGTACCTTAAAAGTTTATGTATTAATATTTTTAACGTGTCAATCTCTGTTTTAGACTTTTCATTAACTCGTTTAAGGTCTAGTTGATGATGCATTATAATTGTATATAAAATTTTACATCTTACAATATGTTTTTTCACCAGAAGTATATTTAAATTATACATTTTGACTTGTTAGTTTCACTTAATATATCTATCAATTTAGCAACTGTTTAATCTATAAATGTAATTTATATTTATAGAGCAATTTATCAAAGTCTTAACTTTTAATTTACTTGATAATAGCATAAATTTTCAGTTTTTATCATATCTCCGCAACTATTTCAGATACAAAACAACTTATACATTGTAAAGTTGTAGTAATATTCAAAATAAAAATATTTTAATTGAGATACATTTTTATAAAACCAACTGTTTCTAAGATATAAGCAAACACATTATTTTTATTAAGGTCCTTGAAATGTGAAACTGGTTGTTATGCTCTTTGGTGGATATAAATTTTTCTTTTTTCTCAACATTTACAACCGGCTATTTTTCACCTGTGAACGACGGCCAGTATACTTTTTTTATTAATCTACTCTACTACTAGTTCTTCCAGTGAGAAAATTAAATTATCCTAGTAAAACAAGATAATAAAGGGGATTTAAAAAAAAACTGTGACATCATTTGTATTAGCGCCTAGTAAAGACATCAGTCTCATCTCGTTTGATTTGCCGATAAATGGGAAGGTGAGGTTCAAATCTCAATGTAGTGTAAGATTTTTCTAAATTGTTCCTCACACAAATGCGAGTATATTTCCTATAAGAATAAACCTTTTTCATCTCTACTCAATTAGTATCAACATGTGGATAGTACTAAACCACAAAGCACAAAATTTTATCAATCACCCTGGAAAGAGGATGATAGGCCATTTTGTTCCGAAACCATCCCTCAGTTCAGGCATTCATGATCGAGCAGTTTTTTTCCGGATAAAGATATAGTGTGTTGACCGCTCGTATAACTATACTGTCTCCTATGCATAGTTACTGTGAGCACTTCTTATGTCAGTTGATCAGAATACCTGTGCGTGGTCATTCTCAATAAAGGTAATAAAAAAAGAAGCAATGAGATGAATAATAAACACCGCGGACCACGCCTTTTACGATTCAAATAAAACAGTTATAAGATTCAAGGTGAGAAAAATTTGTTTAGACATGGTTACATTAACTGAGGCAATTTTGAACGGGATTTGCAAAATGAA
>CABFOW010008322.1:0-18679 GCA_902141385.1 Timema californicum | reverse complement strand
TTTTTTTAATGACAGCAGTCTTTCTCCTGGGGCTGCCGGGAAGCATTTTTTAACTCAAACTACTGCTTTCCCTCAGGACTGCACACAAGAATTAGGCCTATGCCTATGGCTCAAATATAGGCCTCCTTTACAAAAGTTCAAGACATTTAATTCCAATGGTTAATTTAAAAATATATATATCATAAAGGAAGTTTATCCCATTGTGCAGTCACATGGCTATAACCAGCAAATTACCATGAAATTGGGGCCAAACATAACTTCTGTCCCACCTGTGACATCCACTGTCACGGGTGGGACAGACTAAAATGTTTAAAATCTTGTGATTTGTCAGTTTTATAAGAAAAATATTTGAGAAATGTGTTTATCATAAGAGATTGTTCACTTTTACAAAGTTATAAACCTAACCTCCAAACTAATTTCACTATAGACTAACTTTTATATGTTTTTTTGTCACGGGTGGGACATCTCAATCCCTCTTTTCTCATTTTTAGATAATGATCAAAATGCTTACCTAATAAAAATAATTATATGTGGAACCTGTAGTAAAAATATGAGGGCATCAGCTCAACACATAATCTTCTCCCAAATGTAAACAACAATGCTTCTGCAGTGGTGCCAGCCTAGAGTACAAAACTATGTTCCAAGCAGGCGAGTGCAAACACAAACTTCAATTATATGGTTAAAAAATAAATATCAGTTTTTTTTCTCATGCAGTGGTAACTTTGGGGTTTTAAATTATAAAATATAATGAAATTAGTTTGTTTTTTCCATCTTAAGAAATATGTGTTGGAGCTCACTTTCTCATGGAATGCCCCTTATATGCTTCTTTCTTTTCTATCACAAATTCTTTAACCTATTCATTCCATTTAAGTTTTTCACCAACACAGATCTACACACATCTAGTGCACACTCAATTACAGCCTCTTATTGTTTCAAGCACTTTCAATATCATTAGCATTTATTTTCACACTCCAGTCACGCTCTTGTAAAGTTAAACTTTTCACACAGCACTCTTTAATAATGCGTTATTACAGTTTTATCCTGCAACTTTTCCATCTTCATTCTTATGTACTTCATACTCTTGCTCTGCTTTCTCACAAAATTCCTACCTAAATCAACTACTAGGATCACTAGGAAGTGATCCATTCTACATTCAGCTCCACACATAGCTCTAGTATTCTTAAGTAAACTTCTCAGTACCTCTATTATTATAGGTACTGTACCAAATTAAGTGCAAGGCCCCATTTAATTGATGACAAGATGCGAACAGACAAATTATGCCAAAGAAGACTTCCACATATTATATACAAATTAAGTATTAATAATTGTATTGACACAGCTGCAACATGATTTGCCAACAGCTTTCAGGTGTAATGCATGTTACTGTCATTCTATCATTTTACAGCAACATAATTTTTTTTTGTGCCACGTCTTAGAAATCGTTCGGGTCTTGGTTATATGTTTGTGTAGGTCAGACAATTACAATAATGGTTTTACGGATTAGGAAGGTTATATTCAGAGGAAGTGTACCTGGATTCACGTGGAGGAAGAGTGAAAAATAATCCAGTAGTGGGCCTACACCCGACAGATTAAAACCTTAATATCCCAGTCGCTGGCAGTCAAGTCTAATGCAGGAGTAGTGTGTTAGACTATGCGGCCAGCGAATCAGGTAACATCATTTAGTACGTAGCTAGCCTACATAATTTGTTTATAGCCTTCAGATGTAATTTAGGCATAGTTCTTTGGCCATGGCTCACCAACACATAATAAACCGCATCCTTACACTTAATTTGGAAATCAAATTCAGATTTGTAATTTCAAGACAGCGAAAAATCTAGCAAGTAAGCCCAAACCATGAGCTGTATCCAAATAGTCCAAGGCTCCCTAGTCATATCCTTGAGTTTTAGACTTTATGATTTTACACTTCTCGAGCTGTTCAGAGCGAAGACTGAATCATACTATTCGAACAGCAACAACCTTATTTAAAATGGCGAAAAACGTATGTCCGTGCACTAACAGACAAAACAATAATACTAAAACAATTTCCAGTGAAACACCGTAACAGACACCGCGAATATAGGCTAGTAATCTTCATATACATGGTGAACAAGACCTCGAGCATGACTCGAGAAGGATGCATGGGCATCCTTCGTGATTATTCGGACAGATCTACACTTGGTCAAGTGATTGCAAATGCAGTTTTCAAGAGCATGAGTCAAGGCGACACCGCATGAGTAGACTTCGGATACATCCTTAAGGAGAAGATCCTGAGAATCTTTTCCCACGGTCCAGCCACATGTTGTAGAAAAAATTAAAATGCTAATCAAGAATAAAATAATTTATTTTGTGTCATTACGATTTACATACTCCAAAATTTCAAATGTATAGATAAGGGCGAACCGGTAAAAATTAGCAGTCTTAAAACTTTGTTAAGAGCTCGTTATTAGGATATTTCGACTAGTTTGAAGAAAACTCTAAATTTCATATTTATTTTCTACCATTTAGCCAAAAGAAAGTTTTACCTTTAGGGAGTTTATATGATGAGCTAAGATAATTTGAGGCGAGTTGATACAATGGTTAGAATAAGACTTACCTTTTTCAAGAACGTGGAGAAATGCTGTTTCGTTGCGATATCAGATGTTAAACAAGTGTATTCTAACGCTTTTCGACTAATAAATCTGGTAACAGACAACATTTTTACTTTAATAACGTTATTAAATCTATTTGGTGGAGATATTCTATTTTCACGTGTTTCTATCTGATATCTGTTTCTTTCTGATGTAACATTGGCGCAGTATGTTCAGAAAGCTATTTTTTAAGCGCATGTCATTACATATAATTCTTTCCGGAAAGATCTTTTAACAGACTTGTTACATCTAGATTGTGTCGTGTATTATTGTTGAAAACAAACTATAAGCGAATGAGCAATAAGAATGAATTGTTTTGTAAATAATATTTTCGTATAAATTTATGTAAATTATAACGTTATATTATTGGATAAAACTTGGATATGAAATATGTAATTTAAATAATGTTCAATTTACAAAAGGTATAAACTATTAAAATATATATACTTTTGAATAAATTAGAAAAGATTGACGAGTAAAGTTGTGTACGCTCAACGCTAACGTCGGCAAACGAAGGGTAGCGAACGTATTCGGTGGATTTTGTTTATTTTTCAGTTATGAATTAGCTTTGCTATCCATATTATCGAACTGAATGTTTTTAAGGGTGTTCGCTCATTCTCACTAGTAGTTTAGTTAGTAAGCTTTGGTGTTTCTTTTAAAACTTACGATATTGAGTGAAATCATTTTTGTATTATGTCTAATGAAAATTTGGCTACGATCACTAGTGCATCATGTATTATAAACAGTAAATAAGCTGTCTTGTTTTAAATATAAAAATATGTAACGATAACAAGTATTAAATCCCATATAATAGATGTTAGAGTGATTTAAGGAAATAAAAACAAGATTTCTTAATATTTCAAAACAAGTTACATTATAAATTAGTTTTAAACAGTTCCTAGTGACAAGAGAATAACATATTTTGCTAATTTAAATTCAATGAATTTTTTTTAAAATCATAAACATAAGCTTTTTGAGAGACTTACTTATATTTAATTACTCTATGGCACTGGATAATTATTGAGTTAAGACTCAACTAGTATATCTTTACAACAAAAGCTCACAAAATTGTATTAATATATTTGACAATATCTAAGAAACGGTTGGTTTTATAAAACTATATTCTATATAACATTTCTTTATTTTCAATAGTATTACAATTTTGCAATGATAAGTTATTAAGTATCTCAAATAGTTGCGGAGATAGGTAAATTTCAGCTTCTGCAAGGTACCCAAAAAGTTATATTCACGGGAAAATGAATGTAGTCAGTTTATTTATAATCTTAATTAACGCCTATATACGAATTTTAATCAAAATCGTTAGAGCCGATTTTGAGAAAATCAATTTTTTCTCTTTTTGCCATTTACTAAACTACTCTTAATTTTAAGTTTAAACATATACACAGAAAGGCGGCATTACAAATACCCCTTTCGAGGGTTCGGGGGGTCATGAGACGTTGGCATTAAAAAAACATTTCATGTAAGGTTTTTTTTTACGGTCACGATACTTTACCTTTAGTGTTCGAAAAGTTAAATATATATATATGTATATATAAATATATATACATATATATGTGTATATATATAAATATATATACATATATATGTGTATAAATAAATATATGTATAGCTTGAATGTTATTGCTTTTATAAACATATGTCTTTGATTAAAATATTTGTATTATAAATAGATTTACATATTTGTAATTATAAGTAATTCCATTTTTCAATAGTTTCGGAGTTATGATACAAAATGGGAATTTACGCATTAGACCGGACCCCTTAAAGTCATTTAGCCGAAATATTGAACGCAGCCATTTTGTTTGGAATATTTATAAATATTTAGTAATATCTAGAAATGAAATTTATTCAAAATCGTTAGTGCCGATTTTGAGAAAATTGACTTTTTCTCTTTTTGCCCTTCAGTATACTACCCTTAATTTTAAGGTTGGATATCCAATTTCAAAAACACCTCTGGGCAACCCTATGAAAACCCTAGATACCAAGTTTTAGCCTGATCGGTAAAATAGTTTAGGCTTTAGTTGGAGGTATAGACAGACAGATAGATGGAAAGTCAAAAACAACCTTTTTTGGATTAGGGGGGGTCATGAAACGTCAAGATTCAACATATTCTTCTTTTGGGTTAACCTGTAGTATTACATTTTGTTTAACATACTCTAAATAGGCCAATTGTTCTGAAGTCCGGTTTTTACTTGTAATCTTCATCACGTACGGACTGTCACGTGATTGACCTTTTAGTTTTCCCTTTGTCTAGAATTGTACCTATTTAAATTTGTTGTCCCTGGGAAGGGTGGCACAAAATTAAAATTTGGAGGTTGATGAATTTGATTGGTTGTTAATCTGGTGTGACCTGCATTGTTATTTCTATTAATTTGTCTATAAATCGAATTTATTTGCTTCGAAGGTCCTTGGTTCCTATCCTGTCGATACTCTATACTAGGATGTGGATAGCTTCTATTTTGCTCGAGCGTTGGATAATTATTGTGATATCTCTGCCTATCTTGTCCATTATTAATTTCTCTGATTTGAGAGTTAGACGATTTCCTAGGCCTATCAATATTATACCTGTTTGATTGCTCATTGATTTATTTGTTTCTTTGATATCTATCATCAAATGCCATTGATACTCTCTCTACTTCTTTAATGCTCTGTTTATTTATGTTAATTAGAACACCTTGTACTGCAGTTGGAAAATGATTCATTAAAAGACCTATCAATTTATCCTCTTCTACCGGGTATCGTAAATATTTGGCCTGTGTTACAAATTTATTGAAATATTCGCTCATAGTACCATCCTTGTAGTTATATTTTCCATTGAAAATTAATTGTAGAAAATCATCCTGCATATTTTGAGACAAATATTTTTCCAAAAATATTTCCCTGGCCGGTTCATATGTTTCCCAGTCACTCTCTATATTATCTGCCCAAGATTTTACCTCATTTTCCAGACATAATAGAAATATCTTTATTTTGACTTTTTCATTAGTTTTTTCTCCTTTAAATACTCTTTCTACTTTGTTTATGTACTGTACTGCTGAAGTATTTCCTCTTTTTCCTTTAAATTTTGGAATAAGTGCTAATGACGTTTCTCTTAGTCCTTTAGCAAATAGGTTGGTATCGTGTAAATTACCACCTTCTACAAGATTAATTTGAGTTTCAACCACAAAATTGGTAATTTTTTTTTATCTAATGTCTCTACTGCCTTATTAACGATACCATCTATATGTTATTTAATTAAAATTTTATTCGTGTCTTGCTGAGAACCAAGTACTGATTTTACCTCTTTTGTGTGTTCTACCTAAAGGTCTAGACTCTCAATTTTAATTTCTACTTCCTTTAACCCTTTAATTGATTCTTGTTTTACTGTTTCTATTCTATTTTTACTAGCCGAAATCTGTTCCATTAATTTTATTAAATTAATTAAATTTTCTTGCTTTTCTGCCAAAATCTTTGTTACATTTTCCCCTTCTAGTACTTTTTTTATCTACCTCATTTAACTGTACTGCTAAGTTTTGATTACCCGTCTCTAATTGGTCAATTTTGTGCTCTAAATAACCAAATCTCTGCTCACAAACCTCCTTACTTAACTCTATTTTAGCACTTAATTCTTTATTGGTTTGTTCAAGTTTAGTCTGATTTGCATCTGTTTTCTGATTAATTGCTTGGGTATTTGCATATATTATTTGATTAATTTCTTGTCTACTTGTATCTATTTCCTGCCTAGTTCCATCTATTATTTACTGTTTGGTTTCATGGTTACTTTTATCTATTTTCTGATTAGTTTCTTGGCTACTTGTAACTATTTTCTGATTAATTTCTTGTAACATTTTGTTAAGTTGATTTAAATCTACTATGTGTTGCCCCATTGTTTGTTCCCTATTCTTTTCTAGCCCTTGCTCATCTACTATAACATCTCTTTGTGTATCTTTTTCTGCCCTATTTTTATTATCTCCCTCTGCAAATGACTCTTCATTGTCATGCTCACTTTCTTTGTCCTGCTCACTTTCTCTTTTTTCCTCATCTGATTTTTCTATAACTAACTGATGTCTAGGTTTATTTTCATATTCTAACTCATCCGAGCGACTAGTAGAGTCACTATTATCATTTGAATCGGCCATTTTCCCTTTCAAAATTTACTAAAATTAATGATAATAAAATATTAAAACAAAGTTATTTAAATCTTATTAATAAAATTAAAAAATAATATAAATTTATCTAAGGCTTATCTGACTAATTTGATGTCTTTGGTCATCTTGTTCCACCTCAGTACGATGTTCGTCGTTGGTGTGCCTTGTAGTGTGCCGTGCGTAGAACGTCGGTTTCACCACGGCTCTCGGATGGATGTTCGTCGTTGGTGTGCCTTGTATTGTGTCGTACGTGGAACGTATGTTTCACCACGGTTCTCGGATGGATGCTCGTCGTTGGTGTGCCTTGTAGTGTGCCGTGCGTGGAACGTCTGTTTCACCATGGTTCTCGGATGGATGTTCGTCGTTGGTGTGCCTTGTAGTGTGCCGTGCGTGGAACGCCTGTTTCACCATGGTTCTCGGATGGATGTTCGTCGTTGGTGTGCTTTGTGTCTTTCAGTCGGTGGAGTCTCTTTCTTGTCTCGGGTATTCGAGGATCCACGTCACGATTGGGCGCCAATTGTATAACTATGGAATTAATGGAGCCACGCTTTGGGTGCCAATTGTAACACTATGGAATCAATTGCCCCACTTTGGGCGTCGATTGAAACACTAAGGATTAATTCCCTGATATAATAATGCTGTGATGATGTTTAGGTTGTCTATAGCTCCGTGATCGAGCCCCTATCATCACTGTACGGAAAATATACCGTTTAACCAGCTGTCTATAACTCCGTGTTCAAGCACCAATTAAAAAGGTTTAATTAATAAATGTAAAGAAATAGAACTGTTGATGGCTGTTTATTCACACACGGTTTATTTAGATGACACCTGTTAATTACTTATACATATTCTAATTAAATGTTCTATATCACTGCACACTTGTGATATTAATGTAAGTTATTTTATACTGTGTTAGACTGTGACTGCCAGTGTATGGCTCTGACTTGTGCGTGGGCGGGAGATGCCTTAAACATACGCACAATGGTTTATATATGACGTACCCCTTGTTTTTTTCTCCTCTCGTTAACAATGTAAAAACCAACTAATAGAAAGAGTCCTGGTGAAAGGTGTTGTTTAGGCTAGCTTCTTATTGGTATAGGGAAATGGCGTCCTTTGAAAAATACTGCGGAGTTGTTCCTTTTAACAGGAAATAGAGCAGTTGTTTTTTTAACAGGAAAGATGGTATAAAAAATATTTTTTAAAGGTGTAATCCTTTTCACTTTATTTATGAGAAGCGCGTGTGTCTTAATGGATGAATCTTAAAAGGATACTCTACATATATTACTTTAAATAAAAATTACCCTCATCCATGACTTTTTACATAATTTAGAGTTAATTAAACCAATATCACTAGAGCGCATGCGCACAACAGTCAAACACCACATCGCTGACACTCTGAAGCGCACCTTTACATACAAAGATTTTTGTATCTTTTTCATAAACTGGAGGATGGCTATTGAAGTAAGGACATTAAGCTTAAGGAATATAATATATTGTACTACAAAAAAAAAAAGAATTAAAGAAGAGGACTCGTTATATTAAATGTTATCGATAATATCAAGTGGAAATAGGGGGTGCTGCAGTTCCTATACACAAGCCGCCACTGGTCCCGTCATATTTCTAACACTTTAACTCCTGTACTCATGCAAAGCCTCTGATATAAGGTGGTGTAGAAAAAGATATATCTTAAGTCTAGGGACAATATTTTGTCATAAGTGTCTTTTTTATTCTTATATCTTGAAACATAATCTTTTGAGACCTAGGTTTATTTTAGGTAATCGCGAATATAATGTAATAATTTTATAGCACTTCTGTGATGTTATTTTAGCTTAAATATTTACTTAAAATATAAATTTAAAAGTCAGTTGACTCAAACTTTCAACTATGTAATAACGTTGACAACTTCAATATTTATTTGTTTGAAATTTCAATCACAACTCCTAACGCTTCAAATATTAATTATATATTTGTTTACAATTGAAATATTAATTTATATATATAACCTACTTACCTTTATTTTATTGTAATATATTTTCTTTCTTTATTTTAATTCATGAAATGACATCCTGCCATGTTTATTACTATTTTGGTAAGTGATTTTAACGCTATCTGCTTTAAAGAGTGATGGATTTCGGAACTATTTCAATCTTGTTTTATTTTGTTTCTGGATTTTTATGCGCGAAGTTTAAATCATTTCTTTCTCCAAGGCCAGAGATTCTTTTTCTTCATAAAAAACAAAATAACATGTTTGGGTGATTGTTGTGGGTTGGTTTTTTTGGTGTGGAACAAAGACTGGAAAAATTTTTGTTATCGATTCAATTTGGGCCGGTTTTCAAAAGTGAATATTGAGAAGAATACAGATTTACTACTAGTACATGAAATAGTCGGTCTACATATTTACACAATTATATTCATCGTGTTACTAGGAATTTAAAATACCCTTTATTTGCCTTAGTCATTATGATTCAATGTGAAACATTTTTTTTTATTATTATTTCCAAGTATTGCTTCACAATACTTTTATTAGTATTATAATTTAGGAGGCATGCCTTATTAGGTAGGATTGGAATTTGGACTCAGTTGACTCAAACTTTCAACTATGTAATAACGTTGACAACTTCAATATTTATTTGTTTGAAATTTCAATCACAACTCCTAACGCTTCAAATATTAATTATATATTTGTTTACAATTGAAATATTAATTTATATATATAACCTACTTACCTTTATTTTATTGTAATATATTTTCTTTCTTTATTTTAATTCATGAAATGACATCCTGCCATGTTTATTACTATTTTGGTAAGTGATTTTAACGCTATCTGCTTTAAAGAGTGATGGATTTCGGAACTATTTCAATCTTGTTTTATTTTGTTTCTGGATTTTTATGCGCGAAGTTTAAATCATTTCTTTCTCCAAGGCCAGAGATTCTTTTTCTTCATAAAAAACAAAATAACATGTTTGGGTGATTGTTGTGGGTTGGTTTTTTTGGTGTGGAACAAAGACTGGAAAAATTTTTGTTATCGATTCAATTTGGGCCGGTTTTCAAAAGTGAATATTGAGAAGAATACAGATTTACTACTAGTACATGAAATAGTCGGTCTACATATTTACACAATTATATTCATCGTGTTACTAGGAATTTAAAATACCCTTTATTTGCCTTAGTCATTATGATTCAATGTGAAACATTTTTTTTTATTATTATTTCCAAGTATTGCTTCACAATACTTTTATTAGTATTATAATTTAGGAGGCATGCCTTATTAGGTAGGATTGGAATTTGGACNGGACTCAGAAAGAAACAACAACAATAATAATAACAACACACAATTGTCAGTAATGTTTTTATTTTATTATAATTCAAGATTAGTTACATTGTACAATCCGGTAATGTTCCTGAGCACACCCAGTGGTCCCGAGTGTAAAGGGGCGTCGTTGCCACTGCCGGTTAGTTGAGCTGGAGTTATATTTATTCCTTTTTCCTAGACATTGGGAGTGGCACCCAACGTGCTCAATTAGTTATATTTTTCATTATTCAAATTGATTGTGTTCTGCTTTTACTATTTTTATTACACTTCTAAAACAATATTTCAATGGTTAGTGCTTATTGTAAAAATGAGAAACTTAAAGTTTCTTTTATCAATTTTTGTATATATTTGCAGGGAAACGATCTCTGAGAAATTCCTTTCGTACCAATATTGTGTATGTCAAGTAAATTTGTTCTCACATTTCCTCATTCAGCTTGTGATCTAATAACTTAATTAACATCCGTGGAAATAGAATAGCTATTTATCTTTCGGTTTCACTTGGAATGAAGATTGTGACCAGCCAGTTCCCATCTGTATCTTTTGCAAAGAACGCCTGAGTAATGAATCAAATAATTCTTAACAAGATGAAGCAAAATCCAACTAAGAAACATCCCAGGGGACTCAAAAAACCATCAACGTTTTTCAACCAAAATAGCAAAAATGAGTTACAATTTCAAATAGTGCACTTGAGGCGTCATTTATAGCTACTGAATTGATAGCAAAAATTATGAAATCATGTTTTTGGGTTAAGATGGTGAGTTTTGTAAAATCTTTCCCGCTGTGAGAAAATGTGCCATTAAATAGCAACAAGCCCCTACTTTTCCAGGTGGTGATTACCCAGAGGCGAAGTTTTAAATTTTCACCTTACCTTAAGCGGAAGGAAGATTAAAGTGTACTTTAAGGCATATAACCCGAATGTGTAGTAAGCCACGGTGCTAAAAAAGTGTTTTTTTTACAAGGCCACCCTTCATTTACTAGATAAAATATGGTATTTTAAACAAGCTTATATTTCAGATGTATTATTTTTCTCACTTTTGTATTTTTTAGTTTCCTCTTTTAGGAAGTTGCGTTGCATGTTTCACATTCCCTTCTGATGAGTTCCAATAGAATGAAACCGAGGTCTGGAAATTGTGCAGTAACATCATTTTTCTTCCAGAAAAAACTACTACCTCTGGACCAAAATGTACTCAAAAACCTAAACAGAGCTTTTACATAAATAAATGAATATTGAAAAAATGTAATGATCAAGACCTGTCAATGAAGAGAAGCCAAAAAATTATAAAATGGAATAGAAACTATAAAAAAAATCAAAATATTCCGGAGGAAACTAATATTTTTTCAATCCATAATATAACTTTGAGAAAAAAGCTAGAGAACTAAAACCATTAATTGCCGTAAATATTGTGAACTTTGAAGTAAAAATTAATAACTATTTTCCATTGCTGTCAACAACAAACCTAGATTAGCTTGTCACCTTTTAATTTTGCCAACAAAGATAAAGAGTTGGGTCAGACTGTAGAAAAGATAGGCTCACTTAAATGTGTTGTGATTCCTCATTGAGACAAATTGACTGCAATAATTTCTTCTGGCTAAATATGACACAAAGATACCCATGATTATTAATATTATTAATACCTTTCTTAACGTCATACTTGAGTATGAGCAGGCATGCTTAGCAATGAATGATATAAAATCAAGTTTTAGGATTTCTTTTTCTATCATTGTGAAGCCTCTCTATGAGTTGTACTTTCACCTTTTCAACATAAGATAGGCAAGATTTGTAAGAAACATCAATCCCAAGTGTTACATTGATGGACTAATTTAATATAGCAACTTTAATTTAACAATAAACAATCTTTAAACTGTATAATTTTTGTAACAATATAATAAATATTTATTTATAATTGTATATCATTATCAATCATTGTAATCAGTAGCATACACAGGATTGCGAAGTAGGGGGCCAAGAGGTGTTTGGGGTGAGATGCCCCCAACCGCCGGAGGTAAAAATTTTTAAACCATTATATAAGCCTACACCTACAAACTTTTCTGAAGGTTTTTATTGGTATTTTTTAACTTGATTATTTATATTTTTACTATTATAAACAGCACCGTATTACCCACTAGGCATGTGCCTAAGTCACGAGATTTTTGGGGGCGCAACATTTAAAAGAATCAAATTGTTTATAGCAGCGCCCATTCCGAGATACGAAACTGAAACCCTTGTCTTCAACATGAATGAGCATATTCCTCATTACAACAACACACGTGGGCTCAGATGGAGCTTGCTTGTTATAAACCACTAGTGTATTGTTAGACTTCTATTGTGTCTACTATTGCAATCTGTCAGCTAATAGTTATGGAGTCACTCATAAGTGAAGCCGTGCCAGATATAGATGAGCCCAACCATTTTTCACAGTGGTCATACAATTGTAGGGGATATACTGTAAATAGTAGCAATAAATAGGCCTACATTATTATTTGTGTTCATTAACAAATAAGATGTTTTGGTGGGAGCAGATTTTGAGGAGGGTGGGAAGCGCCTGCAGCTCATGTGCCTAGGGGTGCCATATTTCTAAATGCGGCCCTGGTTATAAACCCAATAATCAAGCAAAATAATAAATAAATATACCTAGATTAAATTTGGCTTAACCATCACATAGGCCTACCGTCACAAAAATCACTGATTATTTATAATAGGTAAATAACTAGTCACTGTGCAACTCCTCTATGGAACCAAGTGTGAAACTGGTAGATTTGGAACTTGCTGCAATCTTCAAGACTTAGGCCACTTCCTAGACTGCAAGAACATCAATTAGGACTACTAGGAAGGTTCAACACAAGGCTGTGTGGTGCTTGATATTTTCTTTGCTCACAACGTTTAGCTGGTCATAGCCTCCCACACTCATTTTATTTTCTCTTCAGATCTGCTTAGATCTCAGGGCATCACCAAACTACGTTATGGGGGCTCGAGCCTCCTCTTTCCCCCATGTGGGTATGCTACTGATGGTAATTCTTGATTAAATTTAATAGAAAAATGTATCAATCTTCATTTATCAATAGGAAATATTACTCTTATATTACAGCTCCTTTAGATAAGTATGCAGTGAAAATATTAGCTCTGATTAATCCGGATGTCCATACAAAGTATATTTTAAAAGTCCCTGACTTTTCCAGGTTTTCCAATCACTATATAATACATTTTTTATAATAAGAATGAAATTTAATGTAATACTATTTTTTATGCATACCCATTCTGAAATTATGTCACACTTTGAAGTGTTAAAAGATTTCAACCTAAAAATATGGACTCCCAGATAGTGAGATCTAAGTTAGATTTCAGTGAGATCATATTGAGAGATTAAAAGACACCAGTATAGTTTAAAATTGTTGTGAGAAACATTATTTTCAAGTTTCTTCTTCCTATAATGTAAACAATTCTTACACATGCACATAATTACGACACAACTATGTATAGACACACTGTAGAAGGTGAAGGGTCAACACGAACATCACATGTTGACTTTGAGAATTGAGCTAGTATGCTCAATTGGGACGGCCATGTTAAAATAGATTAGTGGTGTGTATTAACTGGAAGAAATGTTTTTTTACTATTGTAAATAAAAGTCTTGTATTTTTTTAAATGAATATGAGAACATTTAATATATTGAATCAAATTCTCTGACTTTTCCCTGTTTTCCAGATTTTACAGGTCACTGGACATCCTGTAAGTGAGACCTGAAAAGGAAATGTAGGGAATTCTCGAGTTAAATCAAGTTAAGTCTATATTGGAAGATGATTGTTTTTTGCTAAATGCATGAGCATAGACATGTGAAACATTAAGATTCATCATACAGTAATCTGAAAAAATTATTTAAAAGTCAAGAAGATTCAACTAAGCAATACATATAAATCCCCTTGATGAGACAGTCTCAAAGGACAGCTTGTCTTTGTAGAGTGGTAGGTGCAGGCAGGTCTGTAGGAGGGAAGAAAATGATAAAAGAAAGAATGCCAGAACTTCTACAACAGATGACTTAACCATTATCTAAATAAGGCAAACTAGACTCTAGTGCATTTTTTTTAATAATCACCTTTATAGACCTACTGAATAATATAACTTTTGATGTTACCTGAAATAGAACCAAATATTTTGGCCACTCTAATAAAACCAAACTGTATTACAATTATAAGCATGTTGAGGTTATATTCATTCCAAATATTTAAAATTAATATTTACACTATTTGTAGGGTACAGGTGTGATAATTGTGTTCAATCTTCTACATTTCCATTAAAGGATAAATAAGTAGGGTGTAGGTATCACTGTTTCATTTTTTAAAAAAAAGTATTTTGTGTGTGTTAGGTGTGTGCAAAGTCCTTTTTTTTCGACTCCAAGCGAACTCAAATCGAATATATAAAATATTCTCGAAGCCGGATCGAAGTTCGATTTTTTTTAGCTGTTTTATGGTTGAAAATATATTATATTGTGGTTATTAATATTACTTTATGCGCTAAAATTATGACTTTTTTTATTGCACAATTGTTTGTATGTAATATTTTGTGTTACTCTTGACAAATCAAGTTATGCAATTCAATTTCTTGAGATTTTTGCCAAGTAGATATTAATTTGTAATGCAAAAAAAGCTTAGAATGGCTATAATTGAACATAAATGGAGTATTTTAGCTATCAATATTTTTATTGGCTAAGCTTCAAAACCAAAATTTATTCCGAAGTGAAGTTGATGTTTATTTCAAAGCCAAATCAAAGTTTCAAAGCTTCACACATCGCTAATGTGTGTTATGATTCTTAACCTAGCAGAAACTTAGATAAAAGCCCAAAAATAACTGTCAATAATATATCATTGAATTTTGTCCATTTTGATTGCTACTTTGATTTCATCTAATAATGTTACAAGATTTCTAACAAGTGGACAGCCAGAAAAAACTATAATTTTTCAAGCCTACTTAATTTGTGTGTAAAAATGTTTGACAACCAGTATCAATATCATTAATTATATTAATCACACTGACCGCTGTATTTAATTCATAAATATAAAAGAAAGTTTTCACAGCCCTAAAGTATTTTCATTTGGCGACACATTTTTAGGCCTAGTAAGTTACAAATAAACTTTACCAATACAGGCTAATATATATACATATAATTAAAATGCTAATTATGTTTTATGTTGCAAGACCTACCTACATTGAAATGTAGTATTGGTAGTGATGTATCAAAAATGAAATAAAGATGTTTACTACTGTAGGCCTACATTGAATAGAATATTTTTTTTAAATCCAGGGCTTAAAAATAACTTTGGCTTTAGATCTTGTGCAGTTAGTTTATATAACTAGAAACATGGATTTTTTTTTTTGCTCTACGCAATATGATCCATATAGACTGAATTGTCCCTATAAATTACATTATCTAGACCAGGGATGTGCAAACTTACTACTGTAACAAGAGGGCCAAAGATTTTTAAAAAAAATTTTGGCGAGCCAAAGATTTTTATTCTTAATATTTTCTTCAAATATAATCGAAAACATTTATAAGCACATAGTAAATATAGTGTGATGAATAAGTATAAATAAATTGAGAATGTAAAACAATATTACTAATAGAATTGCATCTTACTACCCCTTGAGGTTATATGCTTATGTAAGTTAGGTAACTACTATAATATGTTAGAGATGAAGGTTGAACTTGGAGGAAGTGCACCTGCATTTGTGGTGAGAGTGGAAAACCATTTAGGAAAACACCACCCTCAATGCACTTGACTGGGATTGAACCCTGATCTCCCTGTCATCAGCAGCCAGTCTATTGCGAGAATAGTGCCTTAGATCATGTAGCCACTGAAGCGGGTTAAAACCATCATAAATACCTTAGAGGTTTAGTATGTTTTTAAGTTTGCTCAGAAGATTTATTTGATGAGGGTGTGAGATGAGTGAGACTATGAATGATCTCCAAGAATTTGTTTTCATATAATCTGGGCTAAACTGTGAGGAGGTAATTCTCACGAGAAAAAACAGACACCATCAGTAAGTAAGTTTTTAAAACCACTTTTCATAAGTTTCCATTAATATGAGGATGCAAACAATGCCATGTACTTTTAAACATGATTTACCAAGTTTGTAAAAGTTTAATTTGGCATAATTTTATAAAAATACAGTTTTGTTGTGTTCAAAAAAAGTCTGCTTTACAACGTAGGCTAACACATTTAAATTATTTATCCCACAGGTCGGATTGAACACACCAGCCCATTCCTGATCTAGAAAAATTGGTTAATAAAGAGGAAGATAATGTTTGTGAGGAAATGAACCTGCATTTGTATGGCAGGAGAGTGGAATGCCATAAAAGATAGACCTCCCCAGTGTAATTGGCCAAGATTCAAACCTTGACATGCCTATAGCCAGCAAATCAGACCAGAAGAGTTCAAAATTTAGTCCAAGTGCTCACTAGTTAACATAATGTTACTGCACAGTAAATAATTTTTTTACCAACAAAATGTCTAAATTGAAGGCGAGAACTACTACAATGGTACAAACACATCTCTGACTTCATTGCAAAACAATAAAGAGAATATATCATTGTAAAAGTCTGGATAGTATTCACATGCACGCTGACAATCGGGTGTCCAATTGATTTCTAAAAGTTTGGGTTGCATTACTCTACATCCATCCTCATCCGTCCTCCAGGCCAACATAATATCTGCAGCATACAGTGCGCGGGATTGTGGGTTGTGGCCGATGCTAAGCGGTGGTTGCTTGCATGTTGCAGCCTCCAAAATTTCAAGAAACATTGAGAAAATCTTCTTCTCTAGAATTTCCCATTGATGTCCAGCATACTGCATTTGAAAATCTTCAATGAATTCATCACACAATTTCATATAAAGTGATGCGTGTTCAGTGTAGTTCATAACTGTAAAATGTTTATCATAAATATCAAAATCATTCAACTCAAAAGGCTTGTTGGCGAAACGAAGAAAGAAATTACGATAGACATACGCCTCCAAGGGTTGTATGCTTTTAACTAGCAAAACATACCTGATGTCAAACTTGACTAGTCCACAATCAGGGCGATTGAATAATACAGGATCCTCAATATATTTCTGTGCTATTTTGGGACCAGTAAAAGGTAACCGAACTATGTAGTTAACATTGTTAGTGATGTGTATATCCAAGCCTCGAGCCAGGTTCCATGGCTTACATATCCAATGGTTGTCCAAACCTTTATTCTCTCTGTGTTGAAAATAACTAACAAACTTGGTTAGTTCAGTTTTCAAGTTGTAAGTTACTGGCAACCATAATGGGTACATTTCCAGAGATTCTGGATCCATGGTTTTACTTCTATTCTTGGAACGGCGACACACAATAGAAAGCAAATCTTTGATAGTAATTACATGTTCAAAAGGAAATTGGTTAACAAATTTTGGTATTATGGATTCACTTAAGTCTTTAAAATGTTTAAAATGATGAGTGTACCATAATATGTTTGCTGCATCTTTGTCATTTGTTAGCTCAAATCTAGAATCTGTCAAATAATTATTGACAAATTCGTATTCAGAGTATACTTTTAATTTCATGTTAGTTCCCAAAGAAATAGCACTAGCCTTAATGGTATCCAAATTTGGTAAACTTTCGATGATATGACCTTCTAGAAAGTACTCTTCACCTGGTTCTTCTTGCTGAAAGTCTTCAGAGATAAATGAAATTGGTTCCCATGGAAGCAAAAGAACTCTCCTCTCCAATGGTGTTCTAATAGGTCCTTCTATAAAATCTCTTGTAACTTCCTCATCCTTAGATAAATTTTTAATGGGGAAAAGTAAACTATATGGAATTTGTTCTGGGAGGTATATAAAAGGCACTACTCTAAAATTAGGCTCTTCGGCATGCTGTATGGCCGATCCAAACTCATCCATGATGTACCAAACTGGAAGTCTCGATTCCACATTAGACAATGAACCAACAGAATAAGTTTGATTGAACTTCCACATTTCATCAAACACCACATTGATAGTGTCCTCAGTCGTTAAATTATCACAAATACCCATGAGTGACTTCATTCTATTTAATAAACCTGGTATTTCTTGAAGATGAGATTTGGCTTCATTAACAAGGTAAGTCCATGCATGATCAATCAAGTATATCTGAGAGGGATCCCTTACGTTAATACCTTCTTCATGATTGACCACAACTTTCATAGATGTTGCATCATCAGAACTAATTTTTGAAATTCTAAATACATTGCCTGCATCAAAAATCTGATCTTTAAGTTTTTTAAATAAAGCTTCCCAAAAGTGTTTTGGAACACCTGATAATTCAAGTTGTCCTTTATGAAAAGATACAAAAGTTCCATATACAGATATCCCATCTTTAATCTCCATTATAAACAAAACCTTTATGAAAGATCGAGTAGATTTCTAAATAAATGCCCTACTATTTAGGTTCTAGCCTATGTACATTTAATACGTGCTAAGCTGACAGAAGAATTCCACAACCACATAACCGTTTATTCTAGTGATGGGCACTATCGAATGAAAACTATCGAATAATTCGATAGTATTAAACTATCGAATCATTCGATAGTTTAAAAATC
>CABFOW010008321.1:0-12093 GCA_902141385.1 Timema californicum | reverse complement strand
CTGGCACCCTCATGACACCAATTTTAGTTAGGTACCCTTTGAGAAATTCTTTTTAAAAAATCCTTCAAAAATTGAGAGTATACTAGAAATCAATAAATAAAAGGGCATCCAAATGTGTATTTATGTTTTTTGTTAATTTGTATTAATAAATTAAGTGTTAAAAATGTAAATAAACTATTATCATTAATTGACACGTGAATTAACTATCTTGTGAGATATAACGTGACAGAATAACTACTAGTAACTATGAATTAGATTTAAATTATTGGTATAATCTTTTAATTATAATTGTTAATGCTGACAAACATAAGTATTGAGGTGTGTGCGTACCCCTCCCATTCCCGTATGAATCCATCCTTAGCTACCATTTTATTAAAATGTGTAGGCTACAAACCTAGTTAGACAATTATACATTTATGTTTCTGATAGTAATTTAATATAAAACCTTGTAAGAAAAGATAGACGTGCAAGTGCTAGACATATTCTTACTGCTTGGGTGTCCTCATGGTCTAAAGCGTTACTCTTCCAATAGACTATATTGCTTATGATGGGAATATCGGGGTTCTAATCCCGGGCGGGTGTCCTAAGGGTGGATTTTCCTAAAAGGTTCTCCACTCTTTCTTCCTGTACACTTCCTCTACATTAATTCATAATCCTGTATACATTAGTGTAATTAACACATATGTGTATAGCTAGGATGGGCAGTAAGAACCAATGCTAAGAAAAAACTTGTATTTTAAAAGTTAGGAACTAGAAGAGTAGCTTAAAGGTAATATGCATCCGTACTCATGTGAGCCAGAAATAGGAAAATACTAAAATGATAAAGTATTTTTTTGGGAAAACCTCTAGCATCTACACTCGAGATTCGAACCTTGATCTCCCCATTTCTGTCAAACCTGTATATAATTTACCTGATGTTTGCTTTAAGCAGAGGGAGCACTGTCATTTGTTATTTACTAGACGTAGTTATCTCAAAACATTTGCGTTTAATATTACAAAAATGGATAAATCTGAGTGGAGAAATGTGTAGAGCGCCCTTTTCAAAATTAGTAAAATGCTGGCCAATAGCTTGCCTAAGGCAAGAGGTCGGGGGTGGGGGGGGAGGACCTTACTAAAGTCATCAATTTGAAGTATTTCCACTTGAACTAACCTTCTAGTGTTTATCTACCCCCTTCAGAATGGCAAAGTAATAACGGCGAAAGGGGGGAAAAAAGCGGTCATCTCAAAAGACTCTCCCTAGCTCATCCACTCAACGGAAGTGACGCTAGAAAAAAAAAGAGCCTTTCTCACCATTTTCTTCGCTTCATAGTAGTTTCACCATTGTTTGACTTGAGAGTGCTGCGTCCTATTGGACAGTGGAAAAGGAAGAGAGAGAGAGAAAAAATAGCATTGTGTTTGTTAGTTGAGGTCGGAAAGTTACGTGTTTTAACGAGCAACAATACACTTTCAACAAGCCATTTCCTAGACCTTTTGTCATCTGATTTTCGCGTCTGTTCTCGTTTCTTTGGTTTTGTAGGAGTAAGTAAAATTGCTTAGTACCTGTAAGCAAGTTAGTTCCGTGTTAAATCGTCCTGTTTTTTGTGTGATACAATGCACCCTACTATTAATTCGTCTCGGTAGTTTTTCTCTATGTTGTTCATAGATCAACAATTCATTCTGTATTTTGTTTCTTCCTTTGATCATTTGTTTAATAGTTGGTTTATATATTAGCGTATGAAAGAAATCCACGTGATCATATAAATATTGATAGACACACGTATGCAAAAGATTTAAGTTCAAAAATAATGTGTTAGCTTATATTATTCATAAATCTTTGTCGATATTTATTATATATTTATTTATTTTATTTTTATTCAAATTATTAGGCAAATTGACACGCAACTAGGATACAATATATAGGGAGATGAAGGAAGAAACTTAGTGAGGGATAGGGAGTGGGGTAACCATAACCATAAAAAACTATAAAAAGGTATTAAATTTTAAAGAAAAACATAATTTATTTGTATTGTATAAAGTTTATTAAATATTAATAACTCCACATGTAACAATCAATACCTTACAAATTAGTACACAAGAGCTTAAGAACAAAAAATAATTACATTCACTCATATAAAGTAGTTTAAATACATATTTTATAGATGAGAATGCTTATAAAGTGTCAACACATAATTTGAACCAAAAATATATTGATGAATTAAATAACCAAGTTATCATAGTTGTTAGGTATGATTATAGCCACATTTATATTTCGTATTCTTTAAATTAAAAAGTGAAGCCTGTAAATGGGAATCGAATCAGGGATCTTTGGTTTATTTCGGAAATTATCCTATCCCTGTGCTATCAATTGGCTACGAATTCCTATTATTGTTCGTATATTATTGGCCACATACAGCCCTCCTCAGTCATAGGTAGCTGAGCTATTTGTTAGCGCATATTATGTAGCAGACGATTTCCCTCGCGTCCATCACAGACTATGTCTTAAAATATGAGTAAGGAATTACCTAGAGAATGATGTAAATCCTGGGTAAATAGGTGGTAAGTGCATCGAGTACTAAGCCAAAGGTCCTTGATTCATTCCTGTGTCCAGGTATAATTTTCAATTTAAAGACTAAAATAATATTTTTTTATGTGACTTTATTTTGAATAAACCTCTTTGGTGCCTATTAATTAATGATAATTATGTATTTCACTACATTACAGTGAATTAAAACAATGAATTTGTTTGATGTGTTTCCCTAAAAATGTAATTATAATAAAGTGCTTACTTTATTTTCATTGTAATGTGTTAAAGAATCATATAGTGTGTAAATCTAAACTTACTTTCCAATATACTTTAATAATAGATATAGCTAAAAATCCACCAAATATAAATCCAATAAACATTATTTTAACTATAAAGTTACAAAATATGATATTTCCAGAATTACAAAAGTATATTAAAATAAGAGTAAATGTGTATTAATGCTATCGCAATAACACTATATATCATGACATATTAAATTAATGATCATTTAAAATCTCTTCAGTATTTGTAACTATTAATTTAAGATGGCATATATATATAGTCTTTTGATAAATGTGTATACATTATAATTTTTAGTTTTCGATTAATTTTAATTAATGGACAACTTATGTTTAATGCCTTAGAAAAGTATAGTAGTACTTTTTCGAATGTTATGTTTTATAAATATTTTAGATAATCTGAAAAGAACCCCAAAAAATTCTAACAAATATATTCTGAAATATAGGCCCTTGTTATTAACTTCCTAAGAAAGAGTTTTTTAATTCAAATAGCAATTTAATATTAATTTTAAATTTCATTTATTATTTATAGATTTATGATTTGTATTTTGATGAAAAAGTTAAATTATTACTTTTAATATATTGTTATATTATATAAATTAAACTTAAATTTGAAAACTTATGAACATTAACCGTATTTAAGCTAGATTTTTAAAAACTAAGCTTTAGGTAACTTTATATTTTAAAATTATTATCTAATATGTTATATCAAGAGCTGTTTTATTAGAATTATAGATGATAATTTATTAACTATTCAAGACTGTTTGCGCAATTATAACTGACAATAATATTAAACTATTATTTTTTTATCGAAGCTATAGAAATAACGACACTTATAAACATGTGAAAATTGCTTCCAAAAGATTTTTAAGGAACAAATCAAAAGTTCTCAAAATTAGCAGTATAATTTATTATAGATTATATGTGACGTTGAAAATAATAAGTTAAGTTAAAAACATTTTCTCAATATTACGTTGAATTATAAATTACATTGGCGGTTCATTTAAGATGTCCGCAAAACTCACGCTCAGATCCCATTCATACCAGCCAGCATGTGTCATGCATAAAAGAGTGTTAGACCTCATAGCAAAAATATATGTAGCTATAAACTTGTTTAAACGTTTGTCACAACATCTGTGTTCCAGTTCTGTCGCGCGTATCACATGTATATGTTCCTCTAGAAATATCTAGTGATAACCAAAGGAACCATATTTCCCGCCACTGCCGTATCCGTTGCTATGTCCGTAAGCACCTCCCCCACTTTTCCCGTCCTTCTCAGCATAGTCCTCCTCGTGAGCATGATAAACCTTGGCCCCATCCTCACCCTTGTGACCCTGTTCCTCCCCTCCATGGACTTCCTTTTCGAACTCACCCTTCTTACCCTGCTCGTCCTCCTTATAGACGACGTCCTGGTGACCACCCTTCTCGAAGGCACCCTTCTGGGCGGCCTGCTTCTCATCGAACTCTCCGTACTTACTCTGGTGACCGCTCTTGTCGGCGTCGTCATAGAAACTATGCTCCTTCTTGTACTCGTCCTTGTGGTACACGTTGTGGAAACCTGTGGTCTTCTGTCCCTTCTTGTGGCTGGACTTCTCACCAAACTCAGCGCCCTTCTGTCCCTTCTCACCCTCATGTTTCTCACCATAGTGAGCCGCTTCGTCATGGTGGCCCTTCTTCTCACCAGCGTTCTCATTGTAATGTCCCTTGTGCGCCTCAGCCCCATGTTTACCTTCCTCTCCCTTGTCGAAAGATTCTTGAACCTTGTATCCCTTGTCCCCTTTGTCGCCCTTGGCAGCGTGAGCTACCTCGTTATGTTCTTGGCCACCACCCTTTTTGAACCCTTCGTTGTTGTACGCTTCCCCTTGGTTGCCACCACTACCACCTCCACTGTTGGAGTAGTAACCCACTGATCCACCACCAATGCCATGACCAATTCCTCCTCCGACGCCACCTCCAATACTACCACCACCGTATCCACCATTGTGATAGTACTTTCCATAGTTTGAACCTCCTAGGCCACCTCCAGCCCCACCGATGTGATGATACGAGCCCCCAAGACCAGCCAAACCGTATCCCCCGACGCCAGATCCACCATAGCCTATGCCTCCTCCTAAACCTCCAGCTCCACCCTCAAGACCTAGAGCACTGTAATGACCGTATCCTGTACCCTCACTTGCCGCGTCAGCCTCGTAGTGCTCACCAACCCCTTGAAGACCATATCCTCCACCGACGGCAGCGTCTTGCAGACCTTCGTATTGCTGGTTGTAGCCTGTGGCGGCGCCGGAGTTGTCCCCGAGATGGATGTATGAAGCAGGTATCCCACCGCCACTCCTGTAGATGTAGCCCGTGGCAGAGGATTCCAAATCAGCTGACGCTGATCGGGCCATGAACATCTTCCCGTGCATATTATCCTTATCTTCAATCGGTGCTTCCATCGCTAAGAAACTTTCAGCGTGGAGATCTGGTGAACACGTCACGACACCAAGCAGACACAAAGCGCCGACATACTGGAAGACACCAAACCGGGACATGTTGATCGATTGTGTGTAGATATATCCAAATTCACAAAACACGCTGTAGAAACTGTTTAAACTGGACACAGATATTCTTGATGTGTGTGCCTTGATGGCTCTGTTGTTCAGAGAACACTGATTGATTCTGGTTTGGACCTCACCTTATATGCATCTGTCCATTCCACAGGTTATTGCATCTGATGTTATGGTCCGTCGATTTTTTTAAGGTGATATAGTATACGTTATTTTGACGAAACACACTTGCTATTGCAAGCCCCTTGTAGAATTTTCTATATTTGGCCTTTCCCGCCAACCAAGCAGATCGTTGAGGACAATAGGAGGCGAGGCTAACACCAATTTCCCCTCCGAAACCTTGACTGAAGGTGTCTCGCAATACTATGGTGTGCACAGGTTCGAACAGAATCGGTGCATAACACTTGCTCTGTTTCAGTGACAAATATCGTAAATCCGGTATCTACTTTATCGGCTGAGCGTTTAGAAAGTTAACTATTTCTAAGAATTACTTGGGTTAGTAAAAATATCTCTCACGGTGAGGAAAAAATCCACATGAGGAAAAATCTACACGAAGTACACCAAATAATTCGGCGAAAAAATTATTATTTTTTTTACTAAATCTCACTCCCCATCCAAACCCTTTATTCCATTAATGGAGCAAGGATTTAGATGATAATACATAGAAGAAATTTACTTGTAGTGTATAAAGGCAAGGTATAAAACCGCTTAGTAAAACAATTCTCAAAACACTCAACATGTATTTGAGTCATGGCCTTCTAATGGTAACCCTAGCACTTAGTGCTCGTGCCAATCGATTCGAGTAGACGATATCGTGAATGTATAAAAGCGAACATTATAAACATCGCTAATATTGGACAAGTCCCTGGTTAAATAATTATACTCGTTTTTATTTAGATAAAACAAATGAGCACAAAGCGTGTAGAAACCTCAAAATAAACCAATGAATGGACGTCAAATTAATTCCCTTTTATATAAATAAAACGTAAATTGTGCGTCGTAAAGGGTTGTTGTAGGACCATTAAATGTATCGAAGTATGCAGAGAGAAAACAAATGCTAAAGCAGTTTGAATCAAATAATTACAATGTATGTTTTAGATAACACCTATTAACGGAAATTTTGCCTCAAAACCAAATCTAATCATTCGTCAAACTTTTGAACCATGATTTATGGACGTTCACAATCATAAAAAAAAAAAAAATTAATCTCTCTAATGAGAGCTTAAATGAAAGTACAAATATTTTTGTTTGAAATTAAAACTTTTGTGAACTAATTTTTAGGTATAGTTTCACTAAAATAAATATTGATTAATTTAAATCATTTTAATATAGCAATATAATGATTTAATAAGTTTTAATATGTATTGATAGGTGTCAAAATTAATTTTAAATATTTATCACTATTTAACAATGTGCAGCAGTTACCACGTGGTTAACTTATATTGCACTTGATCACCTTTAACGGGAATTTCGGAGGCAAGCTTCCTAATAATATGACGTATTATTGTGGTTTTTCCTCCTTGCTCCATACTAGTGTTCTAAATTAGTATACTTAACCTTATATCTTATACTAAGCCGTTAATGGCAATGGTCTTTGACTGACTAATAAATATATTAAAACTATTATTATTATGTTTGAGCTTTGAGAGTGAGCATTATGTTTTTAAAGATATTAAAAGAGAAGTGGCTTTGTTATAAAAGCATTTGATGATCTTTATAGTCAATGTATTAATAACCTAATCCACAATTTGAGAATATAAATTTTTCAGTGATAACTTATTATTATTATTATTATTATTTTAACAGCGCGTCTTACTATCCGTTCGGGTTATACGCTTATGTACTAATTACGCTAATGGTTTTAAGGATTAGGAAGGCCATATTCAGAGAAAGTGTACCCGTATTTACGTTGAGGGAGAGTAGAAATTTATTTTGGAAAAATCACCCTCACTAAACGTTACCGAGTTTCGAACCTCGATCTCCCCGTCATCAGCAGTCTAGTATACTCCGAGAGTGGCGATATAGACCGCGCACCCATCGAAGCGGGTGGAGATTGTTATTAATTTTAAAGATCGAAGTCTCAAAGTATATGGCCCAAAAGCGAGGATCTATAATCGGTTTGGTAACTCACTTTATGATGTTGATATCAAGTAAGCAATTTTAAGAAAAAAAATCCTCATTGGCAACCATTTTAGTGTCTGAATTTTAAGAGTGGCCTATAAGACGTTAAGGTTAGCTTTTGTTCGATTCCCAGTTACAATATTGAGGATAATATTTTATATACAGGCTTATCCATATATTATATTAACTTGCATGAAGTACCCGGCTTTGTCCTGTTGGAACTTTTACCCCTTTAGCCAAATTTGGTCTTTTTTTTTCATTTTTATCCTTTTTATCACCCTCCCTCGTTTTGCAATTTTTATCATACATACCCCTTTTCTCTCATAGCCCTTTTAGCCCCCTTTTAATTCTTCTTACACTTGTTTCCCATTTTTGATTAACTTTTTATCCAATATTTAAAAAGTGGATTGGATTTCCTTTTTAGTCTTTTTTGCACTTTTTACATGATGCACAAGGCTTTGCCCAGGGAAAATGTTTTATGATAAAAAGTTTAAAAATGTTAAGAAACAGTAAAAATAAAATTGTACAATCTTTTTTTTATTAAAGGTTAAGTAATAAAGAAAAAGGAATTAAAAAGTGTTATGAAGGAAAAGGGGAAAAAATTGTAAAATGGGCAAAAATTAAATCTAATAAATATAAAAATGGTATAAAGGTTAAACGGGGTGAAAACTACACAAAAAATAAGTGTTCTATAGGTTAATAGCTGTATCTACTTTAAGCTCTTTCATTTTCCGAGTATATATTTTGTGATTCGATATGTTCAGACGTAATTCAACTCTCCGGGAATCTATATTATTTACATGGCCAGCTTCCAATTTATATCACACCAAAAAGAATTTTTCATATTAGTTTTAAGAATTTTGAAGGAACAACTCTTCCTCAACTTCTGCGTCTTCATTTTTAAATTCAAAGATCAAACCTAAAGGTACGTTATCCAAGCTGCGACAGTTACCTGCGAATGCGGCTAGAACCGCATTACGGCTGGAGTTGCAGTCCTTGCGCATGAGCAGTTTTAGTTTGGTCTTCGACAAAAAGCGATGGTGGCACGTGTCGCAGCACTGGCAGCACTGATAGAGGGAGCAGTGCTTGCGTCTAGAGCCGCAGCGACAGTGCTAAAGTTGTAATGGGATTGCGTATTTGTTATTGAATTCCTATGCTCCCTGTTTATACGCTTAAGTACTAATTAAGCTATTGAGTTGGGAATAGGAAAGGTTGAATTTAGAGGAAGTGAAACCAAATTTGCGTAGAGGGAGAGTGGAAAACGATTTAGGAAAATTCACCCCAGTTCACCCGACCTAGATTTGAACCTCATCAGTATAATTCAACACGAAATTAGTGCGTTAGCTAGCTACGGCACCGAGGCGAGTCAATTTCATATGTTAGTTCATTTGTATAGTGTTTAAACAAAGAAAACTGGAGGTTCCAATGACCCACTCTCAGAATGAGGTGCTGTGTGAGCTAGTATCCTAACATGCATGCTTATACAAGTTAAATATACGCACGCATGTGTTCACCTTCTGACTTTTCCTTCTGCTGTACAACCACATTAAAACTATCTCCTCGTCATTTTCTTCTTCCCTCAAAATATCCAAAAAATTGTTTGGTCATTTGGATCACCTTTACTTTAATTAATCAACTGGTGACTGCGGTTGGAGTCGCTTCTTGGAAAACACCCCATGTGACTGTCGCATGCAGTTAGTGTTACCATGGGCTGTAGCTGCAGTAGCCGTGCGACTCCAGCAGCAATCGCAGGTAGCTGTCATAGCTTTTAAAACGCACTTTTAATGGCTGTTTGAGGTATTTCTTATACCCATCTTACAAAGTAAACTCTTCTTACAGTGTGAAAAGTAATTTTTTATTTTTGTTTTGGGAATTTATAAAACCCTCATTTCTCCGGCTGCCTTTCTGAATAGTAAATATGTAATACTTATTTTGTGTTTGAAGATATACATCTACATTCCTGGTAAATTTAAATTTTTTGCCCACCAAAAAGTGTTATTTATGAAACCCTCCTTCCACCTCCTATATTTTCTCCATTTAAAAATGTAATGAACAGTATTCGTTTAGAGTGTTTTTTTTTGTTTTTTTTTTTACCTTTTTGCCATATTAAGTTTTCTTTAACACTAGAGAGTAGTGGTTTATTATTAGTTTTAAAATTTTGACCACCCTCCAACATCTTTAATAAATTTCAAATTTTAAGTTGTATTAGGTTATCTGGAGTTATCTCTTTACGTGTTTTCCAAATTTTTATTTTTTATAAAACCCAGTGTACATTCAAGTTTCAATCTCTATATCAATAATGACAAATGGGAAGCAACCCTAACGCCCTAGACTTTTTGTAACTTTTTAAGTGTCAAGTAAATTCTTACAATGATGATCCAATTATACATTTAAAGATTTAAATGTAGAATTATTACGAAATCAAGGGAAGGAAAAAGTGATCCGAAATTCATTATAGGTTTGGTCTTAGGCTATAATAGCTCTCTTGTATTCAATTGCTTTTATTTGTCTCCTGACATTTTTTTATTTTACTAGTAAATAAAATATCTCGAGTTCTCATAAGATGCATCTAATTGTGTAATTCATGTAGCGATTCCTTTCTAAAATGATGCCCGGATCTCTTCACAATTGATTTTTACAGTATTTTCTTGATTATTATTAAATCTTTTGCACCGAATATTAGCAACAAAATTTCAANTTCAAAATTTAACAAAAAAAAAAAAAAGCAGCAGTTTCTTTCGGTAACAATCTCTTGAGTTCTATAAAATCAATTTTAACTATCTTTTTCAGGGATTTACATATTCAAAGTTAACTCATTTTTCAATATCAAAACCGATATATATTATATATTATCTACGTGAGTCGTTGAATGTGTGGAGGTTCCCAATGTCATAAATAGTGGCTGTCTTTAAAAAGGGAATTTGAGCTATATATTTGCACAAAAATCACAAAACGGATCATCTACCCAGGTGTTAACAACAAGTCATATGCTTTGGTGGCCGCAAAGTCTAACGCGATACTCTTAAAAAAGACCAGACTTACTTATAACGGGGAAATCAAGGTTCTGATCTCACTCACGTGTAATGAGGGTTGTTTTTACTAAATGGCTTTCCACTCTCCTTTCACACAAATGCGGCTACACTTCATATAATTAAAACCTTCCTCATCCCTAAAACAACTAGCGTAATTAGTGCATAAGCGTATAAACCGAACGGGTAATAAAACGTGGTGCTAAAAATATATATATATATATACATTTATATTATTATATTATTACGATGGTATATACACTTCTTTTTAAACAATAATGTGTTTTTTTTTCATTTAGAGAATGCACCCATATTAGCGTAGAGAGGGAATGAGAAAACTATAGTGATAAATTACATTAGGGACATCTCTTATCCTATCCCAGCCCACCATTGCTCACGGTCGGTATTTGAACCCCAACCACCACGGGGCAGAGAATTCAATCAATTACAGGCCTGATGTATTAGACTTCACTACCCCTGGTGCGGGTAAGTAGTAATTTAGAATAATTTGGGTTTAAAGGAACTTTATAAAATGCAAAAAGTAAAAATTGTTAGGATTGATGACATTCTGCTGTATTATTAATATTATTTTATAGATATTGATATTATCTATTGAAAGTGTCCACTTTAAATTAAATGAGTTGACGTATGAGTTTATTAAAATTGTTATAGTAACTTTTATAGCTGTAAAAAAAATTATTGAGTTGTAGATTTAAATTTTAAACCGGAAAAAGGAGGTAGAAATATTCGGTGTCTACATAAGATGAATGAATCTTAGATTTAACAATGGTATTCTCTGTGAAATGGTACCGGAGAATGTCCTAGAAACCGAACAAATAAAAAAGGGTGGTCCTTGCATGCAAAAAACGTAATGAGGCATGTCGCCTGTCGTTCACCACAGACACTATGAAGTAACAACCGGAGCACGCGACTGACAAAACCCCCGTTTGTTGCCCAAGAGGCTGCTGGCTGCATTCTTGTCAAGGACCTTTGTGGATTCGAGCTATTTAAAATCTCGGACAACCTTAGGTTATTTAGTTGTTCATCGACAAAGGGTCCTGTGAGTGTAAAATTTGTCGATAGGATCGAAAATGTACCAACTGTAAAATTGAGTTGGCTTAATTAATAAAAAAATTAATTTTCGCCGCATCTTATTACCCATTCGGGTGGTTCGAATATTTACACTAGTAGGGTAGGGATGAAAAATTTATACTTTCGAGGAAATATAACCCTATTTTCGTGGTGGAAGATTGTAAAACCATTTTGTGAAAGCCAATCTTAATACACCCGAATAGGAATAGCTTTATCTTACGTTCACCAGAAGTTAAGTTTATTTTTAGATTATAATATGTGACCATTGAAACAATTGTTTATTGGTTGTTGTATTCTGGTGAAATGGTGACCTGGCAGTCTAGGAGTATGGGGTCGGACTTCTATTCTGGGGTCTGGGGCTCAATCATAGGTTGTAACAATACGGTATAAAATGCACCGCGCTTTGGGCGTCAATCGTAAGAATATGTGATCAATCACCCTACTTCGGGCGTCGATTGATACACAACGGATTAATTCCCAGATAAAAGATGATGTGATGACTT
>CABFOW010008320.1:7137-18693 GCA_902141385.1 Timema californicum | reverse complement strand
TATGTTCGTTAGAAGTTTTTGTGAAAGTGATGTTAATATTTCTTTAAGTGGAATAAAACGATAAATAAACTTTGTGTCCGACCTAAAATTAATATATAAATAATATTGACCTAAATTACTGTGGTTAACTATCACATTAATATATTACCATCTGTTTTCATTACAATCATCAAAAGTGATAGATGTCAGCTGTTGGCGTAGTGATATATTAGGGATTACTTCTAGTAACATTTCGAGCTGTCATCCAGGTAAACTTAGCTTGTGAATGCCTTATACCGTACTTAAGTCTTCTCTCTCGAGGCATCTGAGGGAGGATGTTCGGTGGAAAATACCAGAACTGTGGTGTGCGGGCAATTGGGTGCTCCAACAAAGAGCGATGAAAACGTGCGAGTTTATTGGACACAACAACATGATCGTTGCTCCTCACCCCCATACTCACCGAATTTGGCCCCCTGCGACTTCTTCCTCTTCCCTAAGATTAAGCTAAAGCCAAGGGTCATCGATTCGACACCGTGAATCACAGGCGGTGTTGTGCACGCTTCAAAATCAAAACTTCCAAGGAGCTTTCCAAGTTGAGAAAGCGCTGGGATCGTATTACCGCACAAGGGAACTACATTGAAGAGATAGTGGCCAAATTTAAATCAGGTAATTTATTTACATCTTACAGAACCAGCCTTGAAACTTTTTGATACCGCCTCATAAACTAACAAAATGTTGTCTATTGCTCTCCCGACTACATAAGTCTATACAGTTCCTTTTACCAATAGCTTAAAATTGTTATACCAGCCATGAGAGAAATTTTTCTGTTTTAAATATTTGTTTTAATGTCTGATTAAGACTCTAAATAAGACTTAAAACTTTGGAAAAATATAGAAAAAAATAATGTTATACTGGTTGTAAATGAATAAATACACACACACGCATATATGAAAATATGGAAATGTTTTTGCAATATAATTGTTTTAAATCAACAAATCATAGTTCATGATAGAGCTTAAAGCATTGTCTATCTTCTTGCAAACATAGGTACACTGCACTACGTCCTGGTAATCTCCACCAGTTCTTGGCGGCTGGTGTTGGAATTTCTGGCAAATGAAACACAGTTTTTGTACACAAGTGGTTTAATGGCTGAGGTACTTTTGCTTTTTATATTCTTGTGTATATTGTGTCATAAGGCTCATAGTCAGATCACTCAACTGGTTGGTTAACATGCATCAAATGTTCCTCAATTTCTATTTGAAAACTCTAAAAGTCCATATATTTTTTTAGATATATGAAGTGAATTTTGATGTGGCCTTCAATACTCTTGGCACCTTGGGGCAATAGCAGAATCAATTATGCGCATAATTAATCTTATTGTCCATTTTTTAGTTCTGGCTGAAATTCCTTCTTACAAATATAACAAAATAGCTCAAAAAATGAAAAGTTTTCCTTAAGAAAATAATAAAAACAATTAGTGCCTAATGGCTTGGAAATGTATAATAAGACGGTGTAGAACCACTATGATAATGTAAATTAATTGATAGTGAAGGAAGCCAACCTGAAAGGATAGTTAGGTTAGGTCTAGATAGGAACAAACACACATCTCTCTTCATGTCTTCTCTTCTTAAACTATTGCCCTATTACACTTCACACTTAGACATTGTTTTACATTTTTGTGAATATTCCTTTATCATTTGAAGAGGCACATTGAAAAAACACAAAGAAAGATATGCTTTTGAACTACATGTTTCTAGAATTATTTGAAATATGTAACTGAAAACTTGTAGTGTTGCCAAATTGATGTAACATAATGGAGGCTTGAATAGAAATATAGCTTGCTGAAAAATTAATAGTCAAAAAATAACTTTTAAGACTAACGGGGACTATACATCAAATGATAATAATTAAAAACAATTTACCACAACCAAAAATCTGGGGAAATGTTGTTTTAATCCAAATATGTAGTATTATAATTTAATTTAATATCAGTAAAGTACAATAAGATTCAAACTCTTTTTTTTTTGGTAGCTGTGTAATATATTTTATAATTTTATAATTCCTAGTACACTATGTTAATACAAATAAAAAACATGTTTATATTAAAACTTATCATTATTCATAAAAAAATTAATGAAATAAAGGGGGAGGGGTATAAGGGCGTGACATTCAGTTGAATCGGGAATTTTAAAAAATGGTCAGGGGATATCAGGAATTTCATTGGTCAAGTTGAGTAGACACCATGATAATGAGTGTAGGCCTACATGAAATAATAATTAAAAACAATATAACAATAAAATATAATAAAATATAATGAATAAAAATAATTTGTTTATTTTTTAAATTATATTTATTATATTTTATTATCTTTTAAATTAATTTATGGTTATAATGTTTTTAATTATTATTATTATTTCAAGTTGGGGTGGTCGGGCTGGAAATACTAGTATCGGGTGGGCTCGAGTGGGAATTACAAAATTATACTTGGACAGGGCCAGATTGAGGTGAAATTTTTTTTTTTCATATTTTGCAAAGTAGTAAATTTATGCTCAATAATGGGATGTTTTTTTAATAGCCTGTGAAGACTAGTAGTGTTACAATGCAGAACCTTGATTGAAACGTTACACTTGTTACATTTAGCATAGTCTTTACTTATTTTGGTGTGTGAAAAATTTCCAAATAGGAGTTTTAGTAGAATTTCTTTCACGATAAATATCACTAGGCCTATTTTGCGGATTCACGGTTGTTTATATAGAAATACTACTACAGCTTGCCGCAAGTTTAGTTGGGATATAGGCTCATCAACCATTTCTTCATCGGACATATTTTTGCTTCTTTATCACTTATATTTGTATAAATGTAAACTAACACTATTAATGCACATTTACAAACAAAATTATTTAGCTAAAAGACAAATATATAAAATTTAAACATGTATAAATAAAGTTAAACTGAAGGTTGTTTAGTATTTAATCAATAATATTTATTTACCTTGTAGCACAATTTATAATTTATTAACTATAAAAAGATACAGTATTCACAAAAGTTGAAACAGACATAAATTGAAAATGTGTTTACTTGAAGCAAAATGGACGTTTCCTATTTAATGTTAATTTGATACGTACTTTTCTATTTATATCATAACAAATCTGGCTAATAATAAATTAAATAGATGTAAAGAAAACTAATTTAAATTAAGTTTTCTCAAACATACGGTCTAAAAATCTCAATGTGGAAATGTTGAATTTGTTATGTTGTTGGCATTGACAGAGAGAATTAACTCGTAGGAATCTTGATTTCGCTATGTTGTAGATTGTAATTTTGTTTGAAACTTTTTTAAAGTTTGAATTAGAGGTTAGTGCTAACATGTTATTATATACTTACCAAGTTCTTGAGATGCCTGATAAAAGTACGGGCATAAAAATAATACTTGCCCAACAATCAGGAAATTTTAGATGCCCGAAATGTCGATGTTAGTCTTCCAAGTTATTTTATAATTATTAATTTTTCAGCAAGCTATCTTTTTATTCGAGCCTCCATTATGTTACATCAATTTGGCAACACTGCAAGTTTTCAATTACATATTTCAAATCATTCTAAAACATGTAGTTCCTTTAAATATCTTTCTGTGTGTTTTTTCAATGTGTGTCTTCATAAAATGATAAAAGAATATTTCTGAAAATTCAAAACAATGTGTGAATGTAGAAGTGTGAAGAGAAATGGTTGAAGAAGAAAAGATAAGAAAAGTGTATTTTTCTACCTAGGCCTAGCCTAACTATTATTTAAGGTCGGTTTCCTTCACTATCAATTACTTTACATTATTGTACAGTGTTCACTATCAATTACTTTACATTATTGTATAGTGTTCACTATCAATTACTTTACATTATTGTACAGTGTTCATTATCAATTACTTTACATTATTGTACAGTGTTCACTATCAATTACTTTACATTATTGTACAGTGTTCACTATCAATTACTTTACATTATTGTACAGTGTTTATACTCTGTCTTATTATGCTTTAAAGGAATATGTCGTATATTTGCACCTTGTTCTGATTTTTCAAATAAATGAGTATTAAAAAAAACTTTGAAAATGACACTTAAGATAAATACTACAAAGAAAAGTTGTCTTACCTTTGTGTTGTCAATTTTTCAGTCAAAACCAATTGATCTATGCTTTTCCCTGTTATTACAATTATTCTAAATTTTTATTAGCTGGTTTTAGAACTTAAAAAAAACTTGCAAGGCAATTTGAAATATCAGTTTTACTAGAATAAAATGAACCAACTCCATAAAACATTGCAAAATTTAAGTGAATCCATTTGATATAATATCTAAACAAACTGTTTACCTAAATTCAAATATTGTTTGTGTATAAAATTGAATTTATGTTTGAATATTTACAAGAAATACATATATGAATATTTCAAAAGGTAGACTATGAAAAATGAACTTGTTTGAATTCATTAAAAAATTTATATTTTAATTAAAAGGGAATAAACACCTCTAAAACATAACACTATTTTCAAATCAACTTAACAATGACATACTTAATTTTGATAAGCCCTTATTTAAGAGAAATAAATATGTTTTCATTTTATTTACATTTATAGAATCAAAATTAGTTATATCATAACATTGAAATGTTGAAAATATATAACCGGTTAGTAAAATGAAATATAATTATTTCTAAATATTTAGCTGCCCCACAATATTCCACCACCATATAGTAGTTAGCCAAAGTAAATTATGGAGATTCATTATTTGTAAGATGTGAAAATGTCCATACTAAACATATGTTTGCCTTGATGATACTAACATGGTTCCTTGTTCTTCAAAGTCTGGAATCAAATACCGCCGATAAATAAAATGTAGATCTCTCTCCACTACTTGTTTTGATAAGTTTTTAATGTAAAGTCTACACGAAGGAACTCCTGGTTGGTAGTTTTTGAAAACAGGTAAATGTCTTTGATCTGTAAAACAACAAATTCTATATTAAAATCCTCATCTTAGTAAAATAATGTAGATTCTTTTAAATAAAAATGCAGGTTAATGTTAATAGCACAGTTTTTTTAAATGTTTTTTCTGAGTATTTTGAAACACACAGATTAATCAACAATAATTTGAACTCTAAAAATATTTAGGATTATTTATTAAGAATTAATATTCTGAGGATAAAACATATTTCCATGTCAATAACAAAATGATAAACGATTAAGTTGCATATATTTTATAAGGGATATAGCCTTTTGAGTAAAAAAACATGTCACTTTAATATTGACATCCATATGAATGAAAGGAAAAATTAATTAAATTTGAGTAGAGCGCCAGGTAGCTACATTAAACAAACAAAAGTTCTACTGAAAACCTGAACTACACATTAAAATAGCTCCTGACTACAAGGCCTACTGACTTCAACAAAGTTCTGCTGAAAACCTGAACTACACATTAAAATAGCTCCTGACTACAGGGCCAACTGACTTCAACAAAGTTCTGATGAAAACCTGAACTACACATTAAAATAGCTCCTGGCTACAAAGCTTACAGACTTCTACAAAGTTCTGTGAAAACCTGAACTACACATTAAAATAGCTCCTGGCTACAAGGCCAACTGACTTCAACAAAGTTCTGCTGAAAACCTGAACTACACATTAAAATAGCTCCTGACTTCAACAAAGTTCTGCTGAAAACCTGAACTACACATTAAAATATCTCCGGGCTACAAAGCTTACTGACTTCAACAAAGTTCTGCTGAAAACCTGAACTACACATTAAAATAGCTCCGGGCTACAAAGCTTACTGACTTCAACAAAGTTCTGCTGAAAACCTGAACTACACATTAAAATAGCTCCGGGCTACAAAGCTTACTGACTTCAACAAAGTTCTGCTGAAAACCTGAACTACACATTAAAATAGCTCCTGACTACAAGGCCTACTGACTTCAACAAAGTTCTGCTGAAAACCTGAACTACACATTAAAATAGCTCCTGACTACAAGGCCAACTGACTTCAACAAAGTTCATGTGAAATTGCTTGTGTGATTTTTAACATATTTAAGCCAAAGTTATCTGGCATTTTTTAGAATTTATTTGATTGATGGTTGTCAAAACATAATAGTTATTAGAAACTTAAAACTCTCTAAGCTCACATAAAATAATGGCTGAAGCCAGTGATTGTGTCCTCTAATTATCTTGAATGATTACACTATGGCCCTATGTGCCATATTGGAAACAAGGTAGGAATAGGTGTAAACTACAAGTTTGGCACAAATATCGTGCTTGTTTTAACATACCTCTAGTAGATATCCTATTCGCCGCAAGCTGGTCCAATGTAATGACACTGCTGCTGTCACTTGCTATGTCTTTATCCTCCTCCAAACAAACGGTTTGGTCCTCAGTGGCCCCTTGATGTGTCGGAAACATCAGGCCAAAGCCTCCACGACTGTCCGACATATCTTCTTTCACTATCTCAGCAGAGATTGCTTCTGGTGGCAATTTCAACTCAATCTTACGTTGCACTGGCTCAACCTGTGGTTTTTCAAACACCTCCTCTGGTTTCATCACAGATTTTGATGTCGCTGTCGGAAGTATTTGAGTGAGATGAATTAATTTGGGTCGCTTGACACGTTTCTTTTTTTGAGGTAGACTCCTCTTTTCGGGAATAATGTCTTTCGGGCCTTTTGGTCCTTCTTCATCACTCTCAATTTCTGATTCTTCTTCACTAGACTCATTGTGTTGATTCGTTTCTCCCACATCAACAATCTCAGACTGTTGTTTGGAACCTCCAGGTAGGGATGTTTCTGGGAAGAAGCACGGCTCAAAAGGTGAAGGGAGGTTCATTTTGTTCATGAGATGGAGAACCTGTGTATAAAACTTGGGCACGGCTGCTAAAGTGCGGGAGATATTGACAAGTATAGCTTGTGTTGGGGGGTGGTACTGGTACTTCAGGTGAGCTGGCGGGGGTTCACAGAAATTCACAGCAGCATTCCATGTGTTCAGTTTATGAAGAAATGATTCATAGTTTTTCCTGTTGTTTTCCTTGGCATCTTTTTCATTTTTAATGCTATAAAAATATAAGTATTTAGAATGATGGTGAAAGTACAAGGGTTTTATTACAATTTAAAAAATATGAGTGAATACTGTAGATGACAGGGAGATTGGGGTTAGAATCCCAGTCGGGTGTACTGAGGGCAGTTTTCCCTAAATGATTGTTCACTATCTCTTCATGAAAATGTGGGTATACTCCCTTCCTCATCCCTAGCTCATTAGCATAATTAGTACAAATGTGAGTACCTGAACAGATAAAATTATTATGTTAACTCTTAAAGTAATAACACTACTCAATAAATTATAAATTGTTATTTGTATCTAGTTTTGATGTGCTGAAAGAAATGGAACAGGCATCATGTTCATTAAACAAACCAACAGACAGTATCTATTTTAAAAACCATATTCCTAAAACAGGCCACTGCACTTATTTTATGATAAAATGTGTAATAAAATAATAAAATACAAGAAATTGACTTATAAATTTAAATACAATGGGTATAATAGACTATTCCCTTTTACTTTGTACAATAAGTTATCTGTTTGCACATTGTTTAGACAGTCTCTCTTGGCAGAAACCAACAATAGTATCTTATCTTCCTTGACAGCGGTGTTCCGTGGTTAAAATATCCTCATGAAAGTGTTCACCTTGTTCATCACTGACAGAACCCAACTTTTCATGGAGTGAATCTAAACGGAAATGTAAATAGTAGATCTTCAAGTACATCCTACAACCCCAGTTTCTAAAACTCTCTAAATTACTTCATACCAAATTGATGCAGTTTAGGTCCTTTCTGTTACCTGGAAATTCAGAAGTACTGTAGCAACCTTGAAAAACATCAATGCAGATTGAGATCCACTGTTAGTGCCAGGTGCATAAGAACCCACGCCAGGTCTAAAAACATGACACCCAAACTCACCCCACCGCCTCCTTGGCTGCCTGGTCCACCAGTTCATTTCCTGAGGGACCAGCACGACCAAGGATCCAGCAGGTTAATAAAGTGGACAATGCCAACAGAGCATGCGTGGAATCCGTGCAGATGAGAACAGAACAGTGACAGTTATGATATGCAAAACACAAAGATTTAAAAATGGCGTATAATTCCGCTGTAAAGACACTGGATCCATCAGGTAAACCAAATTTAAAATGGTTCCCCTCCACAACAAAGGTGCATCACATAGAGGCCAACTGTGTAGATGCGCTGAAAGCCAGGGGAGAGGAGCTTGTTGAGTTGAAGGTCCTCTCATATATAACATGTGGGGTGGTCGCTTTGGGAAACTTGGCAAGATCAAAATGGCATTTCGGAAAGCATATCTTCTAAGGAGAAACTCGACTTGATGTGGGGATAGTCTTTGACAGGACTACCCCACACGTGTTGAAAACCGATAGCATCTGGATCACAACCGGCCTTGTACTATGCCATTTGGTTTCATACAAGACACGATTGGGAGGATGGATCACAGGATGGTAAGCAACATGCTCTGGCATGCAACGCAGCTTAGACACATAAGATTCCAGAAGATGAGACCACCGGCAAGAACGAGGGGGCTCATAGGTGTCGATACAGATGGTGACGACTGGACTGGTACGAAAAGCACCAGTAGCCAGTCGAATGCTAGCATGATGGATACTATCCGAAGGTCTAGCTAAGCCATAAACAAAACTGCTGTAATCAAGTTTTGATCCCACCAATGCCCTATACAGGAGCATCAAGGTTTCCCCAGAAGCACTCCAGGAACAACCTCTAACTACTCTCACCAATGCCCTATACAGGCGCACCAAGGTTTCCCCAGAAGCACTCCAGGAACAACCTCTAACTACTCTCACCAATGCCCTAAACAGGCGCATCAAGGTTTCCCCAGAAGCACTCCAGGAACAACCTCTAACTACTTTATTCAAATTCAATGCTTTGACACATCTCACTTTCAGGTCTTTGATGTGGGGGATCCAAGTTAGTTTAAAATGAAATAAAAGTCCCAGGAACCTTACGGTCTCCGAGACAGGTAAAACAACATGGTTCATTAAAATATTGGGAGCTGGCTGTATTTCGTGTAATCTATGTAAGTGGACGACCATCGTCTTGGCTGCAGAGAAGCGAAAGCCCCTACGCAATGTCCACAACCATAGATTGTTTTCAGCGAGTTATATCTGCCGCTTAGCCCTGTGGAGACTTGATGAATTGCAATAAATTGTGTATTCATCCGCAAAAAGGCATACTACCCTGAGGCACCCCATTTTCTTAAATAAAATCAGGGGATAAGGAATCATTCAACCTTACCCGAAAATGTCTATCCACCATAAAATTAGATATAAAAACCGGGAGGTTCCCTCGAAACCCCCAATTAAAAAGTGTTTTCAATATGCCGTACCACCAGGTGGTGTTGTACACTTTCTCCAGATCAAATAAAACAGCCAGAAGATGCTGTTTATGGAGAAAGGCATCACAAACAGCCGTCTCGAGATGAGACGTGGATCAGTTACAGCAAAAACCACAATGAATATTAGATAGCAGATTGCAGGATTCTAAATACCATATAAATCGTTTATTGATCATTTTTAGTCAATATTTTACATACACAACTAGTTAAGGCTATCTATCAGTTTATAGCTAGATGGCTCTAATTTATCCTTGCCACTTTTATGAATTGGTATAACGATTGCTTGCCTCCATAGTGATGGGAACTGATGAGATTCCCTAACACTATCATAGAGGTCCAAAATAAATGCTTGTCTAGCAGGGGGCAGCTAGTGCAACATATCAGAGTGAATGTCATCAGGGCCGGAAGCGGTACGGAGAGAAGAATCGGTAATACCACTCACCATTAGTGTTCACATTTGGTAGTCGTAACCGCACCTTTTCTTTTTTTTTTCCTGGTAGACAACTTCTTCATCAGCAGAAACAACTTCCATAGGCTATTGATCTGGAGGCAGCTTTAGCCATTCAGGCCCCTCCCACCATCTCACCTGCATCAATTTCTTAGCAGAGCATCCTCAACCGGCTAGATCTGCTGGGTTAAGTGGACCTGAAACGTGGCGCCAGTCTTCTTCACCGTCAATCGTTTAATCTCTTGAGCCCTACTATGTATAAAAGTAGCCCACTGCTCCTCTCTTTGTATCCACGCTAAAACCGTACTTGAATCACTCCAGAAACAGAGGTCCGGCACATTCAAATCTAAATGTTTCACTATAGAGGAAAACAGTCTAGCCCCAATAGTAGCGCCTAAGAGCTCCAGACTGGCGCTACTCTGGCCTTAGCCTGAACAAGTTGAACTTCAATGCAAGTGGCCTGAATAAGAATCGTGCCATCACGCAGTTTTCTCATATCTTTGGTTGCAACATTTATAACTCTTTCGAGTATAAATGGGCTCACCCATCTCATGTTCTGATTTTCTTACACTCGGGACATCACCAAGAAGCAGGGCTGGATGGCCTTACCCGTTTACACCTCTTCTCAATATTACGGCCCTGTTGGAGGCCGGGCAGTACGGTGCTAGCGGACAGTAAGGTGCCAGCTGCGACAATGGTTTCGGCCATGCCTAATTTGTGGACAACCTGCACGATACCCAGATCTTTCCAGGGTGATCAGAGTTGGTTCTACCACATGGGGCCCTGACAGGAAGCCCCACTTGACGCTAGACATGACAACCTTCGCATGTGGCAGCACCAGGAGAGAAGTCGTCACAGCGAGTGGGTGCAGGAAAGTGCCAATTTTACATTCAGGCCCTCAAAGTAGGATACCCGGTTACTGTCAACCTTAAGGTCCTCCTACTAAGATATTACAACCGGCGCACTTTCATGAAGGAGCTCACAGGCAGTGGTGTCCAATGATCATCCAAGAAGAGCTGTGTTAGTTGCCAAGGTCATCAAAAAAGGAGCCAAAAGACTTATGTGCAGATTTGAACGGCAGAGGAAGGGAAGAAAGAGGAAATGAGAGAGAAAGAAAAGGGAGGAAAGAAGAAGAATGAGAAGGATATGGGATGGGTTTGTCCTGCACAGAAGCCTCCCCTTTAAGTCACCTCTTATGACACGCAAGAGTTACTACGGGACCATTCTATACCGCATCCCGCAAGAGGGTACACTTGTTAAAAGTGTACAGAAAAATGTTTATTGTCAAATGACCATAAACATCTACACACTTTACTGTTTTTAATAAATACCCAGTAGGTGACCTGGCGGTCTAGGGGTAAGGTGTCAGACTTCTGTGCTGGCGGCCGGGGTTCAATCCTCGGTCCCGGCACAGAATTATCTGATTACCAAACCCTTCCTTCACCTCTGACAAGACATCTTGTGAATGTGAGGAATGCCAGGCCTCCACCGTGGTTCGGATTCCACGTTAAACTGTAGGTCCTCCATTTCATCTCACAATCACCCTACCATTACACATTAGCGTAAGTGCGTATAACCCGAACGGGTAGTAAGACGCGGTGCTAATAATAATAATAATAATAATAATAATAATAATAATAATAATAATAATAATAATAATAATAATACTCCTTGTGCACACCTCCCTTGACACAGCTTC
>CABFOW010008316.1:6795-18717 GCA_902141385.1 Timema californicum | reverse complement strand
TAGAGATTTTTTTAGCACCATCTCGTGTTATTACGTGTTGATAACAACTATGCCCACCTTGAATTTATTTAATGATAATTTTATATATTGAGATAGGACAAGATTTATATATTAAGGGGAGACTATTACAGTTGCTAAGATGACTCATGACCAATAAATAGCCTGATAAACCAAACAGTATAGTAAGTGGTGTCACACAAAATATATTTTAGGTGGGTGATACAGTGGATTTTCCAACTCTAGGAATTATAAAATAAGAAAAATTCCCAGGTGGCCAGGTGACAAGGAAAACGTTGAGAGCAGAGAAGGTTGTGGGGTTATAAAACCCCTAATTAACAGAGGGCTCATAGGGCACTCCCTGGGGAAAATTGTAAAATCTTAAGCGTTAATTGGGCCTTGAATAGAGGTTTTAGGCAACTTTATTATTGAAGTTATTTGTAAATGATTGTTTTTTCAAGTTACAAGTGTTATTTTTTTTGACACTCACCATCATTGCATGTAGGAAAACTAACAAGTTTCAGCTTGTAAAAACCCCAGGATCAATCAAGTGATCAACTTAAAACATTACCTAACCTCATTAAGGATATTATTGTCTAGTATTTGTAGTAGGGTAGTGGTGCAGGTAGAAGTAATAGCAGCCTTAAAAATAGTACGCAGGGACAATGTCGCTACTAGCCTACTTGATTAACTAAGCTTTCTATACAATCTAATTACTTGAGAAGTCATATTCTTTCAATGTTTTGTTGAGTTATGAAGTTTGGAAGAACAGTTGGAAAATTTAAAAATGTTCTGTACAAGTTTGCTGTAAAGAACTTTCATAATCGAGAGTCCCCTACTGTGGTACAAAGTATTTCTAGAATTTTCCTACTCAATATTTCGACACACCCCCTCAAACTCAGCGTGACGCCCATGAGTATAGTAGTATTAAATGGCAGCTACTACGATGAAAGATGTATGCCAAAATATAAAATCTCGTACTTTTAACAAAGTTTTAACACCGCCTATGTGGTCTAGTGATCATAGTTCCTGATTACAGGCCCAGGTGCTGCGAGTTCAATCCCCGGCAGTTCCAAATTCTATATGTTACACAGTAGATCTTGAATGGAGTTAAACTCAGCGTCATGAGGTCAAACGGGCAGCTACTCGAATATAAAAATATCATCTCTCGTTTAGAAAACTTAGATTAGCGGCCGGAGGGAGAGCTCGTGGTGCAGACCACGTGACACAATCTATCTGCAATAGTTAGAACTATGATCGCTTGCTCCAGCTGCCGCTTGATCGGTATAAGTCGTTTGTGGGCTTAAATCATGGCGTTATTTATAACATTTGCCAATTACCCCTAACTGCCATTCTTTACTATTTGATACAGTTGATACAGGCAGATAGAGTCAAATGTTTAGGAGATTTCCCTTCCCCACACCTTTGTTCATATTTTTGTTGCTATTATTATAAATTATTTACTAACCAAATTAATTATGACTATGACAGAATTCGAAATCTTTTAGGGCGCCAAACGCTCTTCTCGCGTATACTTTATTGTGATGCCCCTTTTGTTTTTAATGTTTTTAATAGCAACATTTCTTGTAAATTTGGCCTTGATGATGTAGGTAGGTATACATATTCTTTCTCTGGCTTCTCGTTATTCAAAACCATTTTATCTCGACAACTCTTACAAGGTGAGTCTTATAGGCCGTTGTATTAACAGTGCTTATTCCAGATTTATCAAGTTCGCCATTTATCATAAAAGAAAAGCCAAATTCAGAGAGTTATTTAAGGAACTTCCTTATAACTAATCTACCCTCTGAAACTCTGCCTCGAATATTTAAATTTACTTCATTCTGATTTATTTTTCGCTTACAGTTATCCTTTTTATATACTTACGCATTTACTGATATTAATTTATTTATTTATTATTATTGTCATCTATCATTAATAATTATGTCTTATTTTTGTAATATTTCATCAATATGTATCCTTATCTAGATTTTTTAATTTTTTTTATTGTTTGTGCTTGTGAAGTACTTGTGTACTTTTCAGTGCTGGCCTGTCATAAGTCTCACAACTGTTGGCCAGCACTATAATAAATTAAATTTAAATTTAAATTATTATTTTAGCACAGCGTCTTACTACCGGTTCTGGTTATACCCTTATTATATACTAATTACGCTGATAATTTTAGAGATGAGGAAGGTTTTAGAGGAAGTGTATCCGCATGTGCGTGAAGTGAGAGTAGAAACCCGTTTGGAGAAAACCACCCTCAGTACACCCAACTGAAATTTGATTTCCCCGTCATCGGCAATCAAGTCTACTGCATGTGTGACACCCTAGACCCGGCCTGTCCAAATGGTGACCCTCGGCAGAATATTTTGCGGCCCGCAAGGAATTATAAAAGTTTTACTATGTATAACATCATTCAGGAGTTACTTAAACATGAACATACTTAATATGTGTGAAATATATTATATTTATTAGTTTCTGTTCTTTACTGTATGTCAATTATTATAATACGTTTAGTGTAATATATTAGTTAATAACCTATAGGCCTATCGTGTAACATTGGTAGGTCTAATTTATCCAAAAATTGAAAATACCGTACACTCAAGAAAGAGAGTGCTTGGTATCTAATTAAAATGACTCTTGACTGAATGTTTCGGTACTCATTATTTGCCTTAAAATATCTATGTGTATTTTTTCATAAAATATGAATTAGATTAGATAAGAAAATTCATAGCATTTAATTTTAAACTAAACAAAATAACTTAGTAATAAGCAATGACATTTTTGTTTAAGCGTATCAACTTAAATTTTTTTTTGATACTGTAAAGGCCTAATTTCCACGTGTGTGGCCCGCACTCTGTCTAAAAATATAAAATGAGAGCCTTAGCTAACTTCAAGTTGGACAGCCCTACCTTAGACCATGTGGCCATTGAAGTGGGCTACTATTATTATTAACAACGCGTCTCACTACCCATTCTAGTAATAAGCATATACACTAATTGCGCTATTGTGTTAGAAATAAGAAATGTTGAGTTTAGAGAAAGTGTATCCGCATTTGCACTGAGAGAGAAAGAGTGGAAAACCATTTAGACAAAAAATTAAGGGCCAGTTTCATAGTCAAATTTAGTACGCCTCAAGTGCGGCGCTACACTATGTACATGACGACACTTACCTAAACCAGAATGTAATGGGCCAGTTTCCTATGCGAGAACGGCCCATTCCATTAGAGTTTAGGTAGGTGTCGTCTTGTATTTAGTGTAGCGCCGAACTTGAGGCGTACTAAATTTGACTATGAAACTGGCCCTAAGTATCCTTGACTGAAATTCAAACCCTGATATGTCCGTCATCGATGGTCCAGTCTATTGTGAGACAGATAACCTAGACAATTCGATCACTGAAGTGGATTGAACTTACATTTTTCCCACATATTGAATGTATCGTATATTTTACATTTGAGAACAGTTTGTAAAGCAAAAAACAATATCCTATTGTGAAATATGAGATATCTCGATAAAGTGAGAAATTTATTCATTTGCCTCACCATCTGGCCAGTTCTAAATTATTTGTCAACTTTAGCACCTTTGTGTGATTGTGTTAACTCATTCATCTTGTGCAAGAGCAATAATGGGCATTTATGTAGGGGGTACCATAACACGTGGGACCCACCTCAGTGGTGGAAAGGAGACACAAAAACAAGGAGAAAGTTAATTTAATCATGTGTCCCATTAGACCTTTTTTGAGTTGTTTTCATGTTATGTTTCTACTCCAGCAGTACCTGCCTCGGTGGCCTAGCTAGCTAACGCGCTTGTGTCGTGTTGAGCTAGACTGACGAGGACGGGGAGATGGAGGTTCGAATCTCGCTCGGGTAAACTGGGGGGTTGTTTTTCCTAAATGGTTTACCACTCTTCCTCCACGCAATTACGGGCTCACTTCTATATATTCATCCTTCCCAATTATTAGCCCATCAGCGCAATTAATACTTAAGCGTATAACCTGAACGGGTAGTAAGACATGGTGCTAAATATTATATTTTACTCCAGTAATGTGAAGCAGCATAATATTATAGAAAGTGTTCAAAATGGCCACCTCCGGCAAGCCTGTCTGCTATTTCTTGGTTTGATTAATTCACCATCACACAGCAAAAAAGAATCAATACCCACTTCGGTGACCGTGTGGTCTAAGCCCCCACTCACGCTGTAGGCTAAACTGCCGATGCTGTAGGGATCAAGGTTTGAACCTCGGTCATGTGTATTGAGTTTTTTTACCAAAATATTTTCCCTCTCACCCTCGGCACTAATGTGGGTACACTTCCTCTAGCTATAACCATATTAATCCTTAAAACCAATTGCGTAATTAGTATATAAGGGTATAATCTTATTGGGTAGTAAAAATCAGTGCTAAAAAAAAGAAAAAAACATAGAACAAACCTAGTGCACAGGTTGAGAGATATCGAGAATGGTATACAAACAGTTTATTAGAATCACTTGACCGTAGCTTGGAAACAAGGTCAAATGGGACACAATTTTATATCGGCGTTTTTCATTGTTTTTATGTCGCCTGTCTACCACTTAAGTGTGTCGAGAATGTTAAGGTGCATTCTGTCTAAATACACATATAGTTGCACTTTTATAGATGAGATAATACGATCTGAGAATAATACAAAATACTAAGCCATATTATTTTAATGATATTTTTTTTAATAACTGAGAACTTTATCACAAAGGTGTATGTTGTTATTTTGCCTAATATTTGTGAAGCTAATGTTGTTGCTATTTGGAATCTGCAAATGCTAGTTTAAACATGCAGCACCATCAGTTTTGTGTTTCTTTTGTCAAAAGATTTTGTAGCACAACATATAAAACTAATTTATAAATGTACCAGAAACTAGAGAATAATTAACAATATCAAGTATCACAGGATTTGTTTTTATATGGATTCTACAAGTAGTGGTAGGCGGTAGCACATAAGAAAATTTCAAGGAAAGTTAAGAAAGCACAAATTATAAAAATATGTTTTTTTGGAGTTACAAAATCAACACAACTTATTGACAACATTTTCGTAGTTTATGATACTTCGCTACTGCTGGTAGCACTCAGCACATGACAGTGCTAAGTATTAGCATTTGCAATGTATAAACAGTAGACCATCATTTCTACCACCATCGAAGAAATACAGTTTTTAAAACGTATTTTAGTATAATAATAAATAAAATTAATTTCTAATTGCATACTACGACATCTGGGAATTCAGTAAATCATATTGGTCAGTCTCTAGCCTCTAAGTGTAGTAGCTACCATGATAACCCAGGGCAATATGACCTTGAACATGACCTTATGTGACAACAACATGTTGCTGCGTAGTTATCCTCTGTCCTGTTGGTTATCCCCCGGGCATGACCTTGAACATGACCATGCCTGTTGTTGCTATCCCCCAGACATGTTGATTGGTAATTACTTGTCGATTAGGGGCGTTGGAGTTTGGTATCTGAACGGGAAATCAAACCCTGAATAAAACACAAATAATATTTCCTCCCGTTGATTTGCTATAGCAGCTATCAAACCCAGTCCTCTGGGAACCCCCAGTTCCCCTGCCTATTCTAAACACTCACATCCTCGCCCCAGATATATCGATTATTGATGATTGATCGGCGCTCAGGCAGGTTTTTAGCATAGACTTCCCGCCTCCTCCCCTTACGAGTACATGTCTGTGAACACTTGTCTCCTCTAGCATAGACTAGACTTCCCGACCCCTCCCCTACAGCCCCTAAGCCATGTTGATTTGCTATTTCCCTCTTCCGCTAACGGGTCGAAACACTTTTCCCTCTTTCGCTAACGGGTTTTAACACGTGTGACGTCAATGTTCCCTCTTCCGCTAACGGCTCAAAACAGCCCTCCTCTTCAACCCTTCCCTACAACCCTACAACCACCTCCCCTTCAACCCTTCCCTAAGCCATGTTGAGTTGCTATTTCCCTCTTCCGCTAACGGGTCAAAACACTTTTCCCTCTTCCTTTAATGGGTTTAAACACTTATGATGTCACCATTCCTTCTTCCGCTTACGGCTCCAAACACAACCCCTTCCCCTACAACCACCTCCCCCTTCAACACTTCCCCTAAAACCACCTCCCCTTCAACCCTTCTCCTACAACCACATACCGGGTCAAAACCCTTTCTATCCTACAACCACCCTTCCCCTACAACCACCTCCCCTTCAAGCCTTTATTTGTGTTTTATTCAGGGTTTGATTTCCCGTTCAGATACCAAACTCCAACGCTCCTAATCGACAAGTAATTACCAATCAACATGTCTGGAGGATAGCAACAACAGGCATGGTCATGTTCAAGGTCATGCTCGGGGGATAACCAAAAGGACAGAGGATAACTACGCAGCAACATGTTGTTGTCGCTCAAGGTCATGTTTAAGGTCATATTGCCCTGGGTCATCATGGTAGCTACTAAGTGTATTTAATTACATATAATACATGACAAGAATTTTTTATAAATTGTTTAAAAAAATTACAAAAATCAACACTAGCTATTCAAATAAAGTATTTTAAACATTATTACACCATTACAATGAACAGCTATAAACGTACTGTTGAGTTTTTTCCATTCATAGCCAAAAATAGAATATATTCTTACTAGTTTTGTTTATTCCTCAAATGATTTTCTTGGATTCCAGTTTGATACAACTGTAACGTCATTGTGTTCAGAGGTGGGTGAAACTATGAATGGCCTTGAAATTAGGGTGGGGCAGTACAACGGGGTGTTAACACAACTTATCATTTTGAGGTTTTTTCCTTGGAAACTATGATGGCTCACATTATGAGAGTAAGATAATATAATGGCACAAATTCAGCACTAAGTTTTGGTAATGTTTCATAATTTTGCCTTTACGGATGCTGCCAGAAGCACCCGCTGTTTTTAAGAATTATAACGGAAACTACGGTGGCACAAATTATGTGAGTGAGATATGTTTGTGGTACAAACTCAGCCCTAAATATTGGCATAGGTCTCCTAATTTAGGTTGGGAGATACCTCCCCCCGACCTATTCTCTTCTTAACAATCAGTAGTCTGTATTTTCATGTGCTTTCGTTTGAACTGCATTTATGAACGCGTATAGAAAACGTTTAGTAGTAGTGTGCATAGTGGAGGCATCAGGTTTTCTATATGAACCACGTCCAGTAAGAAGATTCTGGGTGCATCCGTACAACAAAGAGAGAGAAGCCTCAAAAAGATTCTGGAAATGTTATGAAGACATACGGAAGCACGAAGATAAATTAGTTAGAAAACTTGTTAAAAAGAAAAAGGTATAGGAGGTGGGTCACCTATGGCCGTCGAGAGAGTTATGTGGGACCAGGACCCCTAATTTTTAAACCTCCAAAAATACTCGCAACTCATGAACTCGCAAATCGCATGCTGTACCAAAACAGAGTTCGTTTTGAAAGGTTTCTACTGTCGTGCGAGTCGGTGTAGTGTTGTTTCGCTTTCAAATGAGTTTTCAATCCGATAATATTGTAAAACCACAACGTCCCAAATGAGTGAGGCGATGAGATGCCACAACACGACACTATGCAAGATACGTAACTGAAAGTAAACACTATTATTTTATTGAGGGGATCTTGTAAAATAATTTGTTTCGTTTTATTATGAAACTATCTTCCAGTTGTATGCATCTAAGCTTGTTGTCTCAACATTTTCTAAGGTTATATGAGCTGAAGTTAAAACGTCCTCTCAATTAATATCCACTCGAGTACACTTAGTAGTGTGCTTGTCTGGAACGCACATCTTCACGAGATGGGTCCGACCCCAATTACATTATTTTAATATTTTGTCTGAATTTAAATCACTTGTTAATAATTAGAATTCAATAATATATTATATCATTTTCGAAACTATTTTTAAAACAATAAATATGCCCTAACGGTTTTTACTATGCGAATAACAATTAGCTTGCATAGCTTTATTTTCAAATGTGTACATATTTATGATATAAAATCTATTCATTTATATTTTAAATAATCAACTACATACAAAATTTCAAAATTAATGTACCTTGTATAAGTCTATAAAAATATTTAAAACAAATTATATGCTTACTAATACAATCATTTAAAATTAAAGCTTAAAGTCTGATAAATTTTAAAAAAATGGGGATGAAATCTAGAATATCAGAATGTCACTCTACTGACTCAGCCAAATTGACGGTTAAATAATTTTTTTAAATTAAAATATATAATCATATTTTAATCAAAGAAATATTTATTGAAGGATTGAATAAAGTGTACAATGCAATCATATTTTGTTTCTTTGTAGACCTATTTTGTATAATGGTAGGTTAATTTCAACACAATCACTCTCAGAAAGCTGCAACCGAAGAGGGGGATGGCATGCCTTTTGTTATTTTATGCTCTACCCGACAGACAAGGCCTGTCTCGCAAGATGTGAGGCTGGTGAGTATAATCTGCTCACTATTTTATCGCGTGACGTCAGTTTTCCCATAGCAGAAGTTTCAAAATTAGGTGTTTGCGAGATTGTGTGCGAGATGAGAGAAATACGCTAACGAATCGCTACTAGCACGTTTCAAAATTAGGTGTCCAGCTCCGTCTGATTCGTTGTGTTCTGCCTCTCCCTTAAACGTTATGACCTTGACACCGCAAAAATCCTTCGTTGTAAATCTCCAACGGCTGGTGAAAATACCACACCGGTGCATGTGGGAACCACCACGCTGCAATCACCGTGTTGACTCTTCTGCTCCGTTACCGCACCGTAACAACGGCCATCGAAAAATGGCATGTGTAAAACCGCACTTATGAGGACTGCTACGTGAAGTTGGCAGAATCCAGCGTCTTTTTTTTTTTTTGCGTTTTCACGAAAACTATAGTGGCGCCAATTATGAAAATAGGATATTTATTCTTTTATCAACATTCTGCAAAGTCACCCAAATTTTTGGCGTTTTCGTGAAAACTATTATGGCACAAATTATGAGAATAGAATATTATTGTGACACAAATTCAGTACTAAATATTGATATATTTTTTGGTGATTTCTCAAAGACTCTGGCGAAACAAAATAAGGGTGTGAAATATTCTTGTGGCACAAATTCAGCACTAATATTTGCTTATGTTTCATAATTTAGCCGTTATTAGCACTGCCAACTTAAAGGACATAGTATTACCATTTCTATAGAAATCTAGGAGTTGAAAAAACAAATAACTTGATATTTGAATAACAATATAAATGTGAAAGGGCGTATGTATTACCTTTATCAGAACTTCCTAGTATATCATGAAAAGATTAAAAGTTTTTTTAATGTTTTATTCAAAATTTCTTGAAATTGTAAAATCATTAACCAGACCCCTCTTTGTGTTTGACAGTTTGGTATATATCAACTCTTATAGGAACGCTACAAAAATAGTGTAAATTAACACATTGACAAATTGTAGAGGACGTTTACCAAGTCAGTCAAAGATGTCAGAGAGGAAGCAACAGCAACTCTTTTCGGCAGTACTTCCCCTGAGCTACCCCTACTCTGAGAATCGAACACCCAATATTGTGAGTCCTTTCTGAAGCAGCTGATACGTTATTGGCGGCCAACACGCCAATATCGAAGGAGTTGAAAGACCTGACTAGTTCATCAGAGAAAGATTGCGTAGATATCCCTTAGAATAGCTCATTCTCAATGGACACGCGGAACAAGGTGTTTCGCAGAGCAATGCAAGTCACGACTTCACCAGCGGCAAGATACAATTGAAGCGAGGAACTGAATTTTGAACGGAAGTTGGAGAGGGAGGAAATGGGGACCTTTTACCCTTTGGTCAGAATGCAATTTATGTGAGTGGATTATTAAGATTAAGTTGGGGTCAGATGCACAATGCAGATAACCACAACGCGGTTGTTGGTGCACTGTGTGTTGCGTAAAGACTCGCCAAATAGAGGGTGTTCTGTAAAACTGTATCAATTACTAATTTATAAGGTTTACAAAATCGTTCTTCTCTTTATGCGTTAAAACTAAAATTCACATTCCTTCCCTTTGCCTTTCTTCCACCATCTTTCAAAACTCATAGCACAACATGTTTCTATTACTTTTAAATTACCTTATATCTCTTAGAAAAAATTAAAAATAAAATTAATATAATAATAAATATATTATAGATTTAACTTTTCTTAAACTAAACTAAGTTAAATTGAAAATAGATTGAACCCTCTAATATTTGAGAAATAAAACACTAGCTTGCACTATCGTAAAAATAAAATACACAATAGAACAAGCGGAATTATCAATTGACATGATATTAGAAAGTAATTTATATAAATTAACTTAAATAACGTTCTTAATACTGCGAGTTACATTAAAGCTCTATCAATCAATTATATTAAAACTGAAACTTAATACTAAACATGGTTATGGAAACATAACAATACAAAATAAAAATATGGTTAATATGGTAATAAAATGTAAACAACATCTTACTCCCTGTTCAAGTTTTACGCATATACACTAATTATGCTAAAGAGTTAGGGATTAGTTAGGTTTAATTTTGAGAAAGTCTATCCACATTTGTGCAGAGAGAGTCAAAAACAATTTCGTAAAAACTATCCTCAATAACCCTGACCGGAATTCTAACCGTGATAAATCACTGTCGTCAAAAGTCTAATCCAACATGAGAGTGACACCTTTAAACCATATGGCCATTGAAGCAGGTTAAAACTAAGCTAAGCGCGAAATAACTCAAGAACTTTATTTATAGAAACAAAACTACACGTTTAAACTGTCAAGGAACAAAATTAAATACGTTAAAAAGCAAACGATTCATTGATGTGATATCAAATAGCAGTTTATATATATGAATTACGTTAACTAAATAACGTTTTTCATTCAGCTAGTCACATCAAAGCTCTATCTGCCTAAGACAAATAATAATAAAGGTTAAACTAAATAATATAATAAACATTGTTGTGGGAAAAAAATGGGGGGAGGGGAGGGGGGCGGAGGGAAAGAAGAATATCTTACCAAAGAAAATACATGAAGTAATAAACACACTTTTAGAAACATTATTAGTACCATTCCAACTAGCCATTTCCTAAAAATATATTTGATTATAAGTTATAACTATGAAAATAGCATTCTTATAAAATATGTTTTCAGGGGAAAAGTTTATTATATTTAATTGTCCTCTAACTTAACAACGATAAATTTTTTCATATCTCATAAAGTGCGAAAATATTATCATAATTGGAGAGATTTGCTTATATGAAGTAGCCTTTGAATCATTTTCCTGGGATAATAAGATGCGTCATTTTGTTTTTAATGCTAAACAGTGCCTAATTATAAATATAAATCAAAAACAATGTAGCCAGTTTCAAGGAAATATAGTTTTCATATTTTCACTATTAAGTAATCTACTCTTAATTTTAGGGTTAGGTATTCCTAGGGGGACCCTTATAATAGCCATAGTCAACACAATTGAGCATGATCTATAAAATGGCTTTAGCTGTAGGCTGAGATACAGACACACAGACGGATGGCATAGCAAAAAACGCTTTTTCAGGTCAGTCATTAAACTTCGATATTCATAATTACAAGTATATAATTATATATTCGTATATCCATCAATATGTATATAGATAGAGATTTTACACTAAACAACCGAACAATAACTATTGTGCGCAGTCTAACCGATTTGCGGCTGATCCTTGCCTCAATTGAGCTAATTTTGTATTAGTTTTTATTTTCCAGCCCTTGTGTAAACTAGACACCCGCAATATTATGCTTAGCACCGTTCTTTACTACCTGTTCAGTCTATATAGATATGTACTAATAACACTTATGTGCTATGGATGAGGAAGGTTTAACTTTGAGGAAGTGAACCCACATTTACGTTGAGAGAAAAAGAGAGAAGGGGGGGGGGGGCCCATTCGGAAAAA